>BGPR01002572.1:151368-171198 GCA_013235015.1 Araneus ventricosus | reverse complement strand
TAACGTGCGGAAACACTGACGTCTCCCAACCCAACCGGGAGTACCAGAATAGACCCGTTAGAAAACAAGTCAGCCAGCCAGTAAAGGGAAGGGGGGAAGCAATTGCTGAGATGTATTGCTTGTATTTATAGAGATACCTAATTTGCTTAAACCTAAAAGTGAATCGATGCTGCTACAAACGCTTAGTGGTTTGAATCGGCGAGAATCATCCTAAAAATATCTGGGTTCGAAAAATTCGGACCTCGAATTGAGATCAGGTTTATGTAATGTCCCGTTATGTAATGTTCCTTTCAGTATTGTCCCGTTTAAAGCTTCACCAGATATGTTAAGTATAAAGCGATGAGACTATTTTGGGGATCTACATATAGATATCGGGTCCTTTTACCGTATTCATCTTTACCGCTTTATGAATCTAGTACAAAAGACCACAAAACGATTCATTATGACGGGGACATTCGTAAACGATGAATTCGCAGCTTCATTTGTTGGGTTAACGTCCCAAATGAGTCCACACGTCAACTATTAAGAGTCAAGTGATAAAGGCTATTTTGGTAACCTCAATAGAGTTTACTCTGAACTTAAGTTTAATTTTTTTAATTAAATTTAAACTCAATAAAATGAGCTCGTTGTTTATTCTTATACGTTAATTTAACATATTTCCTTTGAATTATTCATGTATGAAATTTAAATGTAAATGTGTTTCATTTCACATTCAGTATTAAAATTATCAAAATCTTAAACAAATACTAGCCGCCTTCGGCGACCAGCTGTTCTCCCGTAATACTAATGGCCTGTGGTTATGCTTACAACTTGGCGATCTGGCGGTTGTAGAGGCTGAGGGACTCTGCCAAAGTTTTATTTTGCGATATATTTCGAAAATGAAAGGTTGTGGGTGGCAGGCGACCATTGATGACATATCTAGGAGTCATAACCTTACATATGAAATCAAATTGTCGAAATCGGTTCAGTGGTTGGGGTTAGGAGACTGTCTCATGGTTTTGCCATTTTTTAAAAAATATATAGATTTCCTCAACGCTGCTTGACTATTTTGCAAAAAAATACTTGTTGGAGCTTTACATAGACGCCTTGGAATTAATCTGTATTAGAGCCGATAATCGAAAAATTTAGGAACCAATCGGATTAATTTGTTACAGCATGTTGGAAAATCGGAAAGTCTAACCGATTATCCAAACGATATTATAATTAACGGGTCTATTCTGGTATCCCCGGTTGGGAGACGTCACTTTTTCCGCAGGTTAACCTGCGGAAAAGTGACGTCTCTCAGACTCTAGAATAGACCCGTAAACCATCAAAAGATTTGCACTACGAAAGGGTTTTATGGGCCCAGTTATCTTCCAAAATTCGTAATTGCCTTGTTTTTAACACGGAATCTGGCAATGTATACATCTGGTTTCTATAACAACAGAGAATACACACTTATGAATAATGAATATTTAAATACAAATGTACATTAGACCAACGCAATGTTAACACTTTGGAAGAGGGAAACGTACAAATGCATTTTTCTTGAATTACCCAACATCAAAATTTTAATTCAAGAATTTGACTTGCGTACCAATTTAGATAAGTTGGACATGTTAATAAATGTCTGCAGAAAACGTCCACTTATTCTTTTACGGTATAAACATTGTCTAGAGAAAGCACAGTTACGGATTGTCTTTTTATTTGATCTTGCATCTAATTCGTATTCCACACGCAATTTGTTAAGATAGCCATGTATTGCAAAAAAAAATAAGTTCAAGTGCCGCAACAGCTATAACAAGAACTTAACTGTAGATGACAGACACGTTAGTGGGAAATATGGTGAAATATGATAAACGTTACATGTCAGTTATATATTAGATATTTATTTTGTAGTTTTTCTCTTATATGACTAGTTTTGATGATTAAATTGTCAAATTTATGTAGCTTCGTAGCCTTAAGATCTATTGTTTAAACTAATAGTGTCCATAAAAAGTTTTGTAAAGTAATGTAAAATTTAAATATATCTTTTAATACATTTATTTTTATTTTTCTATCTAATCAAATAAAAAGTCATTTCAAAATTGGTGTCCCTTACCGTTATTTTGGATATGAATATGCAGCATCGTTATGGATTTTATTACCTACTAGCTGAACCGGCAATGCTTTGCTATTGCTTGATTTGAAAATGTATATAGATTAAATGAACACAGTTAAAAGTTTGATATCAATTATTTAAAATTGGTTTTCTATCTATATATATATAAAGCAGTGTTCGTACGTGTGTTTAGATGTGTGTGTATCGATTTACTTGATCACTTAAATTTCCTTTGAAGAAACTTGTGGTCAGCATCCGTAAATGGAAACACAGAGCCTGCTGTATGGTATATTTGTCCTTGAATCTTGAATGTTGGCATATAATTCTGAGTTATTATATTCGTTGTACCAAACGAAGTCATTTGGAAGCATGTGTTATAATTTCGTATGTTATTTAAAAAATACTTCGATTGTGTTGTATTACCAGTGACCAATGAGAGCAAGAGCTCAAGTGGTGCCTTCAATGGTGGCAATTTAACTTTACCATTCAAGCAACACAACCCAGGTGCATCTGTTAGATTTCAAAAATTGCATCAACATCATTTTTTCGGTTTTGTCAGTATTTTTAATTATTTAATTCTTCGCTACCAAATTTTATTTCTTCTCTTGTGGCATCTTTGACAATTTTTGAATTTCAAACGATAATTTTTAGCCGTTTCATTAATTATCTAAATTTTTCTTAATTATTTAATTTGTTTTCGATTTAAATATTATTTGTCTTAACTTTTGTTGTTGTTTCCATTAAGGTTTCAACTTTAATAATTTTTAAATTCAAATTTTGCAACGGGATTATTTCTTCGCCATCTTGTTTTCGCGTAAGAATTTG
Organism: Araneus ventricosus; assembly: GCA_013235015.1. Taxonomy (NCBI): domain Eukaryota; kingdom Metazoa; phylum Arthropoda; class Arachnida; order Araneae; family Araneidae; genus Araneus; species Araneus ventricosus. The sequence continues at coordinate 168,293 of BGPR01002572.1, read as the reverse complement.
GCGTAATCAGGTTTTGGGCGTCTGTATCTGGAATCGTTTTCCGTTACGATTTGAACTTCTTTTGTGATGGGCTGAGCGAGTGGTTGGTGTGTTTCCAGCTGCGGGCCCCAGGGCCGGTTGGGCCTCTGGGGTCTTGCCTCTGCTTTAATTTTTCCGTTAATAATTTTTGTATTTTTGAATCTGAAGCTGAAGATATTTTTTGTTATTGGTTGGTATTCCTTGAAGGAAACAGTATGAGAAACCACAGTGATGAATAGTCTAAAAATGAAATGAAGTTTTTTTTTTACAGCACTATTCCAAAACAATCTGTGAATTAAAATGCTGTGAGTGAAAGAAAGCAGTGCTTGCTTCTTCATTTTAAAAAAAACTCTGCTATGTGGTGGCATGAACGCTGGTCTTCATCAATGTTACAGAGTTATAAATGATTATCACCTTTTACAAGATCTGCAATATGTGTAATACCTTCAGCATTTTTCTTCTTCATCGTAATAATGTGTACTGCTAATTAAGGAGATTATGATCATCTTTTAAGCTGCAATTTCTGCTAGACGTCTTTTTCCCATCTTCAGCTTTTCCAAATTTTTAAATGAGTGATACAAGTCTAAAAAAATGGCTGATGAAAGTGCAAAAGTGTGCAAGTAACATACTTCAAATATCATTTTTGAGCGAATACAAGTCAAATTCATTCGAAATATAGTGTTCGTCAATTCAAGACGTGTTTGTTATGTGGCACAGAATAATGATCATTACATCTCTATCGAATTCAGGTTGTTGTTTTTTTACTTTGTGTTCTAAGTTGTAATTCTTAGGCCTGCAGTGCTAATGTGTAGCTACAATTTTTATTTTTTGTTTTGTTTAATACATGTTCATTTCTGTGCATCAATTTTTATACATATATCTAATTTTTGTGGCAGTAAATAATTTCAATATTAATAATTGTTAAATAAAAAATTATTTAAAATTTTTAAAACTTGGTTTTTCTTTAATTGAAATAGCGCAATGTACTACCACTGTTTGCAAAATGATTTAATTTAGTAGCTAGGCTTGTCAGGTCTACAAAGGTAGGTGGTATATGAGTATTGCTAGAATAGCTAATCATTGAGTTATATTTTTCAGTACCCAAAATTGATTTGATAATTGATATCCATATATATATATATTAATTTAAATTTTAACATTGGGTACCTACTTTGCTTTAATATTTATAGTAATCCTAACTATCCCATCCAATAGCATCATTCTTGAATTTTAATGCCTTGCAATTTGTGCAAACTTTATTCATACTTTCAACAACCATAAATGGATGCAAGCTATATTCAATTTCGAATTATACTGAAATGCAATACGATCACGTTTCACCAATTGATTTAATCTATTCATTTGAATGCGTAAGCGACTATTGCCACGTTGTTCATTTCGATCTAAAGCAGCAAAATCATCACAATTAATAATGAACATTAAGAAACTCTCAAAATATTAAAAAATTGACCATTACGGAACTTTGCAAAATTTAACAACCGCACTCGGGCTTACTTCTACGCATGCGCGACAACATTTCTTTCCTTGTGAACTTCAATGTTCTGTATTATTTTTCAATGTGATTATAATACATTAAAAGTTCTTTCATACTCATAGTTAATGACTAACAGTAAAAAAGAAAATCCGTAATATAAAAAAACTGATTTCAGACTCATAATAGATGGCTGAGTTTTCAAAACGTGATAAAAAATATCAAAAATGCACTGCTCTTAGTTTCGATGTTATTTAAATAGAGTTGACACCCAAAATCCAATATGCTGCGTCGTTTTAAATATTGCTTCTGAAAGCGTTTTTCAAATCCCTTAGATTTGACATTAAAACGTTTGTTACATTGCTGGAGATGGATATTTCAAACAATACCGAAATTACAGACATAAATGCTTTTTCTTCCTTTTTTTCATATAAAAAAAAGATCTGTAATACGGTGTCCTCTTTCTATTCCTCTACCTCTCTCTTTTTGAAAAGAAAAGGAATATCTTACGCTTTTGCGTGGAAGTTTTTGTATAAGTATTCGATCATGAAAAGAAACGAATAGAAACAGAGAAAGTGGTTCTTATACCACTTTCAGCATAAGAGACCTTTCTTATGCTGGAACTACTTCGTTTGACAGCTCAAATGTGGGCCATTTGAAAAGTGTCATATCAATAGTTTATTCCAAAAAATCGTGAAATTATTTATTAAAAATCTTTCTAAAAGTCATAAGCAAAAATAAAGCCAAAAAAAGGCGAGAAATGAATTTAAGGCCAAATGAAAATTCCAAAGGCCAAGGGCTTTGAAAAAACTCCAAACTTCCAGAATTTGTCCTTAAAAAGGTTAATATGGCAACAATGCCTCTGTTCCCGAGGTTTACGCGACACTGAACAACAACCCTGTTTACAAAAAGTAACTGTTGGAATTCAAATGAACTGGTTCAGTCACTGAATGAAAGCATCTCGTTGGTTAATTTTCATGACGTAGCCGAAGTTACGGCACTAGTCTAAGTTGATTGGTTGTTACAATCTATATATATTGTTCATTTGTGTTTTTAATGAATCATTCGTTCAGTCAGTCTGAGAGTAGACGTAGCTGTAGTCAGCTTAATGGATGGCTGTCATTGAGTGTTTGGGCTGCAAGACAGCAGCATGTCTTTATTTGTTATACAGTAACTTGCATTAAAGCTCTTTTGTATTTTAAAACTGCCTGGTATCTGCGTTACTCTGCAAATTACACTCATGACATGCCAACAGTAACCCTGCGTTAGGAGTTGCGCCAAGCATTTTATCAACCATCGCCAACGGTAGGCAAACATTAAAATATTATTAGGACCCTAACTTTATTTCTAATGGCCAGATCGAAGATTTCAACTGCTTTAAAAATGGCCCGGACAACACGGGTCATTTTGCAAAAAAAACGCGCGTAAATCGGACCAGTAGCTCTTGAGTCTATAGCGAACGCACATACGAACATTGCCTTTTATATATAGATAGATAGATGAACCAGAAATTAGCCATTACAAAGTTTCTGACACGACACAGATTTCGACCAGAACTTTTCTGTCCATATAATTGTGTAAGCTAGTCGATCTTACCTTCTTTGATCCTACCAGTGGCGCCTAGGACATATGATATTTTCGCCTCTTGCCATCATCACTGGCATTAGAAGGTTAAATGCCACCCGGGCAAGGCATCAATGTTTTCACAAACTCATCAAATTTGGCTTTCAAAATTGAAGTAAATAAACATTTTTTTTATCTCCGTGGTGCTTCCTGCGACTGGCACCCATTACCCTCTTGCCCAGGAATGGCGCCAGAGTTTGCCCGACGGGGGAGCCCAATTTGCCCGACAGGGGGTCACGGTCTTCCCGACAGGGGGCACGAGTGTAATGAAATTGGTATCAAATTTTCTTCAGATTATTATTTATCAACTACAGTTGAATACTCCGTACAAATATTTTCCCCAATGGGGGGCACAGCATCCCCGATGGGGGCCAGGGCCAACGTTTCCACTCTCGTGCCACCACTGCTCTTGCCTCCGTCGCTATGCCACTCTCTCCTACCTCCCTCATGCTTCTCTGACACCGAATAAAACAGTTTTTTTAACCTTTCAGTAGTCGCTCATATGCAAGAGATACTTATATCGTGCATCGTATTACATACTTATATCGTTCCTTTATAAATTCAAATGCAATTTATATTTATATAATCTTTGTCCAGTATAAAGCTAATAAATACAGATTACATAAATAAAAGTTGCATTTTTTGTAAAACAACACTATATAAATATATAATACGATGCACGATAATTACCTCGTAGATACGCGCGACTGCTGGAGGATTAAAGATGAGACTGCTAGATGCACGCCATTTTACTTATTCTTGTATATACAACTCAAAGTTTAGGCTGAAATGAGTTAGTTCAATCCAAATTGTTTGTATAAACTTTATAAAAGTAGAACCTTTATTATCTGTATTATGACGCATGCTTTAAGTCCACTTCTTTCCTTCTTCCTACTGAAGACAAATCGTATGAATTCTTCCTTCAGTTTTTGACTTTTGTATAGTGTCAGTGCAAACTTCACCTTTTCCCATCCCCAATCTTCTAGAGCAAAATACAACTTTCCCAAGGACAAAAACAGAAAGAAAAAGATTGGTAAATCCATATAAATTGAATTGTTTCCCGTGGTAACCAACACTTAATTTCCCCCGGGAGAAAGCAAACAAATATACACTTTTGTTCCAGCTTTCCAAAAGTAAACTCGAGTGATTCATGGCAGAGAGAGAGAGCTGAATGCATCATTAAATCTGGTCAAACAATCGCCTTCCCACCCTTGCAAGGGGAAGGTGTGCATGAGAACACTGTGAATAAAGAGAAATCATGTTATTTAAAGAGTGTTTTATGCATTGTGTATATTAGACTATTCTCTCACACGTATCTAATGGTAATATCTACACAGCATTTCAGTTAGATTCTAACGTTCACTTCAGAAAAACGGGAATATATTTCTCTCTATTTTCTGGTACAGTAAAACTTCTATTAACCGCCACTAGTTTAACCGTCAATTTCTGTTATCCATCATCGTCAAAGTAAGTTAGGTTTATAGTATTACGATACATTTCTTACTTACACATTACACTACTGCTCTAATATTGAAGTTTATATTGATCGTTTTATAAAATTGAATACAATATGTATGTATTATTCACTTTTAAAGGATTTTATTTTCATTTTTCCTAGCAAACCAGCAGTGAAACCGCGTTACTGTACATATACAGTAAGAATTCTGTTATCCATCATCGTCAAAGTAAGATAGGTCTATAGTATTACGATACATTTCTTACTTACACATTACACTACTGCTCTAATATTGAAGTTTATATTGATCGCCTCGTAAAATTGAATGCAATATGTATGTATTATTCACTTTTAAAGGATTTTATTTTCATTTTTCCTAGCAAACCAGCAGTGAAACCGCGTTACTGTGCATATACAGTAAGAATTCTGTTATCCATCACATTCTGTATAAAGATAATCAAATAAGTTAAAGTAGTAAATAAAGCAAATTTAAACATACATTAGAAAATTTAAACAATGTCACCGTATTTCACTACTCAGCCCCGTATTGCTATTTGTCCCGTTTCCTCTAAATTCGCCTCTCTGAGATTCTATTAAACTCGTTTTTATATGTAAAAGGTTATTTAGAGAAAAATAATACCAACTAAAACTTCTAAACAACTATGAGGTTGAGTATGGAAGAGAAACGGTTTTTTTCCAGACACAACGTATATTGATCAGTAGTCATGCCTGATAAAGTTATCTGAATACGTATTTTCCATTCCAGCCCACAATGCAAATGTAGGGAGAATATTTTCCCTAATGTCAACTCAATGGTCGGACGAAAGAAACTGGTTGCCAGTGGAGACAACTGAAGCAATTTTGATTTGTCACTACAATTTTAAAATGACTTGCGCCCAATTTCATAATTATGTAAAAGAAGAAAATGATGAAATTAAGAAAGTAAAATCAACTTTAAATTGTGACTGGGCTAAAAAGGATTAGCCCTACATCTTTTTTTATTATTCTACATATCCATTTTATTAGATTACTTAATCCTTATTGATATTTTATCATTGTAAAATAAACCATTACCTACCCAATTTTTTCTTGTTTTATTTATTTAGCACCTAAACGACCCGTATCAATGATTGGCAATTATGGCAACCCTATCTCTATTGAGTTTTGACCCAAATCCATCAAAGGGTTGTCGATCTGTCTATTCGTGCACAAGTAATTGCGGCGACTGAAAAACTCAAAAAGCTAGATGGGCGAATTTTATTTTATAAACTTTAGACCAAAATTGTAGGTCTGCGTCTGCAATTTGGAATAGATCTCTCAACGGCTTTATTGTCTGTCTTCCGACTATATGTGAACACGATAACTCAAAAACACAACAAGCAAGATAAATGATGCTTAGTATGTGGTCTTGAGGCCGATATTGTAGATATATATCGAATTTCTAACCAATCAACGGGGTGAGATTTAAGATGCACACTCAATTCTCTTAACTATACTACGAAGCTTTACACAAAACACGTCAAAATGAGCAAGCATATGAGAAAGTCGAATGAAGCAAAACTCTTGCTGGTTGGATTTCCTACTTTTGATGCTTTCTTCTAGGAAATATTATCAGAGGAAATAAAGACTTCTACGCCAAATTCAAATAATATATTCAAAATTGGTAATCTGTCTTTCGTGCCATTTTTTTCTGCTATGATTTCCGCGATTTTTTAAAAATTTATCTTCTTTCAGTGCCACGACAACATGCGAACAAACAAACGTATTTAATATTTTCTTTGGGAAAAGCAGCCATTCGAACGCAAGCAGATGCAGTAATTAAAAAAATCCCCGTCGGCAAGCCGGAAGGCAAAGGCAGATAGCTTTAGTCCGGAGATATAAGGAAAAGAACATTTCGCCCTCTATTTTCGTAAGGATTAGAGCTGAAAGAATGGAAGAGAGTAGAAGAGACTGCAAATGACGAGAGCTTTCCAACAAGGGGTAACATGCATAGGTTGAACGATTCTTTAAGTTAGGAGGGGAAGGAGGAAAATCACTTTTCAGCTTATAACTTCTAAGCAATTGCAGCTATCGAAAAAGCTTACGTGCAAAATTATTCTTTAAGCTAAGTCAATAATTCGTCTCATTTGGATTTTCTTTCTATTTTCAATTGTAAAGGAATTATGGGGAAATGAAAATTTCAACCCAACACCATTTCCATCCCCTTTAAGCTGGATAGCCCATCTACGAACTCGACCGAGATTTTCACTATCCTTACAACATATCCCACGCCCGCAGGTTAAAATTAAATCGAAATTACTCCTGTTATTGTGTTCAAAAGGTAACATGGGCAAAAGCGATATCTATCTATATATATATATAAACTTTTGAACGAAGGGTGGTTTTGGAGTCTAGGGGTCATGATCGGCGAAGATCTACAGAAATTTTCCGGAAGTCGTGTCATGAGAACCATTGGTGGTAGAATTCCTATAAGGAATCTACCTAAATAGATGTTATATCTCCATGGACGAGAGTGGGAACTCGTAGATAAATATTCTTCTAAAGTTCTTCCAATTCTTCTAGTTTCCTATACTTCTAAACTCTTCATTCGACATGAATGGCAATATGGATGTTAAAGAAATCTTCGTTATAATGGCAATTTTTTGTGTAGCTTAATAGAGTAACGAAAAAAATTGTAGGTGTTCAGGAAAAATACTTTGTTCCCTTAACGGATTTGGTCCGAAATTTCATTTAGATGCATAATTTAGGTTAAAGACCGCATTCCAAATTGAATTCATCTACCTCTTTGCGTTTTAACATGATAATGTTTTTAGGCTGGGAAACTCTTAGTTAATTGGGTGATAAAAAAAATCGTAATACACAGGCAAACGATTGAACCTAGAGATACCAAATTTGGCATGTAGTTCGTACTTCTTAAGTGCTCAATAAGAAAGGGGTTTTCAGAATTTTTGTTAGATATTAAACAAATTAAAAACTAACAGAAATATTAACGTTTTTCCTCAATAACTCCGGAGTATATTATCGTACAAAGAACTATTTTATACCATCTTAAAATACAGAAAATAAACTTTTCAGTGACATCAATTTCATTTCCGTATAATTCTTTTTCCTAATTTTAATGAATTTTCAAAATTAATTTTAAACACTATTTGTAACTATGATTTTTATTGTTGTGATGAAATTCAAACCAATTTTATGGTTTCATCAAATCATTCAATCGCGTGCTCTTGTCAATGTTAACGTTATGATTTAAAGAAGTGCTTTCTTTGGACATTAGCTACAAAGTAGTTCTTTCGTTTTTTATTAACAATATAATGTTTATAGGCATTCCTTCCGTAAATTGCATTGAATAAAAATCGTTACGCACAAAATGCAAAAGCTGACACAATCAAACCAGGCGAATAATCCTAAAACACTATCATGCAACAATGCTTCACACTAGAGCTTTAATTTTTTTTTGTTTTTTGTTATCGTCCGTCCTCCCATGGATTAGTTTTCTGTTTTGTTTATTTGTTGTAAAGTAGGACTTCCGCTTTACCCATCAACTTCCGGTGATAATGTTAAGCCAAAGGGAATCTTCAAAATTTTAACGATCTGTTTCAAGAAATTAATTAGTGTTTAAAGTGGAGTTTGCTCTCTTTATGACTTAAGGATACTTTGAAAATATTAAATTTCATGTTCCTATTGTTGTAGCGCTAACTGTTTACTTAAAACAAGAGCCTATTTTGTGGAAGGGTTGCCATAATTATTCATTATCGCTCTTTTTGGCGCTTTGTGTACTCATTACTTATTCGAACTTGGCGCTTGATATGGAATCCAATTGTATTTGGCGATCGCTTAAATTCGAAGGTTAGTGGAAAACGGAAAAGAATCCTCACCACGTAAATTCTGTGAAACCAAAATAAACAAATCAGAAAACTCGCCCATACACACGACTAAACGGACAGGCATAATTCCAATTTTTAGGGTTTATTTTAAGAATTCAAGGAGGCCTAAAACTTTTTTAACGATTACAATACTTCCTCTATGTAGTATATCTCTTAGCAAAGAAAGGTAAAACTTATATGTATAAGAATCAACGTGTATATGCGTGTATATTGTTCCAGATAAGAAATCTGATTCACCTGTCGAACTAAAAATATGGTGGGGTTAAAGCTTCTCTAATCAAACCCTTAAGTTGATAATTACCCCTAAGTAGGGATGCCATAATTGCCGAGCATTGATACGGGACGTTTAAGTTCTAAATAAATAAAATATGAAAAAAGTGGGTAACTAATGGTTTATTTTATTCTGATAAAAAATCAATGAAATTTAAGCAATCTAATAAAATGAACACGTAGAATAATAATAAAAATGCAAGGCTAATCCTCTTTAGCCCAGCCATATTTTAAAGTTAATTTTACTTTCTTAGTTATATCATTTTCTTCTTTCATGTGATTATAAAATTGGGCGCAAGTCATTTTAAATCTTATAGTAACAGATCAAAATTGCTTCCTTTGGCTTCACTAATAACCTGCTACTTTCGTCCGACCATTGACTTGACATTAGGGAAAATATTCTCTCCACATTTGCATTGTGGGCTGGAATGGTAAATGCATATTCGCATTGCTTTATCAGACATGACTTCTGATCAATATACTTTGAATCTGCAACAAAACTTTAGCCATTTCTCTTTCATACTCAATTTCATAGCTGCTTCGCAATTTTTGTTGGTTTTATTCTTCTATAAATAATCTTTTAAAGTGGAGTTTATGGAGAAAAAGGGACAAATAGTAATACGGGACAGAGTAGTGAAATACGGTGACAGTCCCGTGTATACGGGACGCATGGCAACACTATATATGTAGTATATCTCTTAGCAAAGGAAAGTAAAACCTATATGTGTAAGAGTCAACGTGTATATGCGTGTATGTTTGTTCAAGATATGAAGTCTGATTCACCTGTCGAACTAAAAATATGGTGGACTTCCCTAATCAAACCCTTAAGATGATAATTACCCCTAAGGCATATAGGAATGTTTTCTCAGATCGGGTGGAGCAATTTCGGTGACATTTAGTAAACATGCTTTAATTGCTCTACTAAAAATATTTTAATGGTAAATGAGTTTGAGTTTGGTGGCAGTCAGTCACGGAAAGGCACTTAACAAATGGACCAGCTAAAAGATGAATGTTTTATGTCCAGGTATCCTAAAGAGGAAGTTTCTCGAATGGTTCTCGAAATCTAAGAGAAAAAATGAGTAACAAAAATAACATTTATAATTTATGAATTATTTCAAAAGAATTAATTAAAATAATATAAATAAACACCAGGTTAATTGTATGCCATTGTTCCGTTTCCTGTTACCCACAAGGTTTTAATAATAAAGTAAAATGTAGTAAAGAAAAAAACGATGGCGAATACTCAGCTGGTAAATGAAAAACCAATAAAATAACTCTGAGATTTGATGCAAGTATGTGCTTCCATTACAAGAATTTTGAAAGTTAAAAGGAATAAAATATGCAGGATCAGATTAAGGCCTGTAGGGGCCCTTAGGCAATGAAAATTTCGGGGCCCACTTTTTCCCTTCCCATGTTCCAATATCAGGTATTTTTTATAGATTCTAATTTCCATATAAACAATTTTTAAGTAACAAATATTATGACAAACTGAAATAGCAAATTTAATTGCCGGTTACGTTCAAGAGAGTTACTTTCAGTATCACGAGTATAAAAAAATTAAAAATTTTAAATTTAAAGTTATTTTAAACAAAATCGTAAAAAAACTACATAACTATTTTGAAACAATCTAAATACTCTAATATTAATCCTTCACTGCATACTGTATGAAATTTTTATATATAATTTATTTTTCATGTTAATAAAGAATATAATTTTTTTTTGTCCACTCTTACACGCTGTAACAGATTAGAAACTTCACAAGAGTCAAGATAATAATCACTGGTTCCATTTTCCATGGGCAGCACAGGTCCTATTGATAAGTCTGTAGTAGTCAGTTATTCAATTCCTGATACACCTGTTTACATATTTACGCAATTTTTAGCATTTAAAAGTAGGCTTGCATCTTTGATGATTTCATCAATTGCTTCTACAGGAATTTACCATTTGATATTACTTGTAAAATGCTTTTTTTATTGTTTTATAAAAATTATAAAAAAAGAAATAGTTATTTGATACGTACATTAAATTCAATTATTAATATCACAATTCTATTTTGATTTTTTTTTGTGTATTTTTCTTTTGTTATAGGTAAACTTCCCATGCCAAAAACATTTTTTATTTTGAAATTTAAAAAATCGTGCATTGAAGGGTTATGTTTATCAGGGCTGTTGACTTGTGAGTCAATCAGCCAGCTTCAAAAAATCTTGGGTCACACAGATCTGCAAGCAGATTTCGAAATTTGAAAAAAAAAAATCCTAAGAATGATGCACTGAAATATAAACGATTCTTGTTCTTTAATATGAATAAATTCTAGTAGACTACGATTACAAATAAAATGAAGGCGCGAGATCCATTTAGTCTCAAAATACATTAAAAAAAGAAATTTCGACCCCACCCAAAGTTGTGGGACACCTAAGCAGTTGCCTACATTGCCTATTTGATAATCCGAAGCTGAGAATATGTTATGCTAGATAGAACAGAATATGTTAGAATGTTATAGAATATGTTATTTAGAGGCAGGGGCGGCCCGGGTAAACTGGGAAACTGCCCGTGGCGCCAAAGTCCAGAATGGCGCTAAAGCGGGAGTGTGAAGAAAAAAATGATATAATAAACTTAATAAATAAAGTCGTATATTATTAAAATAAATTTCTTGAATATATTATTTTTGCTCTCTCTCTCTCTCTTCAATGACCTCTATATAATCTTAATTATATCTGAAGTTTAAAAATTCTCTCCATAGTAGTATCAAGTCATATTTCCAAATAAAACATGCATATTTCTAAGTAAAATTTTGTTTGATATTTACGAATACGGGCATTATAAATTTTTTTAAAAAATACGTTGGATATGTGGGGTCGCCATATTGTTGCCTTCCTGTATTGGTAAAGCTACCTCTGCCCGCTTCTGTTTCGAGGAATTGAGAGGTTGGAATTATTTGCACCACTGTTTATTTCTGGGCGGGACAACCACCACTTCTTCTACCAGAGCCCATTCAACGTCAAAAACTGAAATCAAAACGTGGAAAACTGTTGCCCCGCACGATATTGAAATCCCACGCCACGAATTCGTATGGTTCTTTTTAAACAAAAGGAGATTTTGTACTGTGTGGAAGAATAAGGCTGGAGAGAGGAGCGTCAACTTTGTGGCCGATGCACCACCCCAACCCAGAGATCTTCTCACGCCGAGGAAAGGTCAGAAACGGAAATGTCAAGGCAGATCATATTCGTGCCTCAAAGTTCTCTTTTTTTCCAAACTCTTTTACTTCCTAAAAACGTCGGCGTTGATGTTCCGTTTCCTTTCCACATGTTTCCTCGTTCTTCGTCTTTTAAAAAACGAAACTGAATGAAACATAGTATTCTTTTCAAGAAAACGGTATGCGGGATTCGTGTATTTGCTTCCTGAAAAGTTGAAGACGAATTTGTATTTTTTGTACATTCATGTCTCGTGTTCAAGTACAGTCCACCCTTGGTTCACGAATTTAATTCCTTTCTGAAGGTCTTTTGCAAACCGAGACTATTTAACTAACCGAAAGTACATGTAAAATAGATTGACCCGTTCCTGGACTCGCTGACTGAAACTTTCGCAGCATTATTTTAGCAACAAACCAATCGGAAGCAGTGGCGAATCCAGGGGGGCTATGGGGCTGCAGCCCCTCCCAGAACTAAACCAGAATTCTTGATTTATTTAAAATCACTATAAATGTTTGTTCTTAATTTCTCTTTTTTTAAAAATAATAAAAAAATCCCCGTGATAACATTGTTTCTTGGCCTGACAGGCTTGAAAATTTTCCCACTTCTGTAGTCATTCCATTCGTACTTGTAGCGTTGACGCGGTCCAAAATATTTTTTGGCTAGTTATATTTATTGTGTTTTTCATTAAATTATCGAAAGTATTGTAGCGTTGTTTATGATTCTTATTGTCAGGCGAGTCAAGTCTAAAGTTAAAGTGCTTTGGCTTATATAAGCCATGAAGCTTGACATTCGTCACGAGGGTACAAAATTTTTATGACCTCAGCCCCCTCCAGACCGAACTCCTGGATTCGCCACTGATCGGAAGCCTTTTAATCTATCAAGAAAAATTCAGTAAGCAGAACTAACAAAATAAGTTTAATAAGCATTTTTTAAGAACACATTTTTATCGGAGTACTAAAAGTAGAGATTATTTCTATTTGAATTATTTTTTAGTCTTTAATTTATAATTCATTGTTATAAGTATTATAGAATCTTGAAAAACATTTTTAAATTTAAACTTGCTTGATTTTTTTCCAAATAAAAAAATTTCTTAACCAGTTATTTGGATCTTTAAATTCTCTTAGTTCAATCCACAATCCAGGGTGGGTGCTTAATTTAGTTAAAGCTCTAATTTCTTTATTATTCAGCCCATTTATCGGCAGCAGCTCTGTGGCGAAATATTTCAGTATACCAAGGGTACATGCATCGGAAATCAGCATGACGGATATATACGACATATGCTGCAATTGAGTATCCGCCCTTTACTTATATATGCGGTTAGGTTGAAGAATTCATTCCGTCGTAGCGTTGGTCTTGTGACTAATCCCACTTGATCTAGCGTAACTAAACAAGTCTATGAATCAGATACTCAGAATAATGGAGAAATGTGACAGCTTCTTTTTATCAAAGTAACCTTGGAGCACCTCGGATTCACCCTCTGGAAGAAGTCTGATATAGGGGTAGGTTGACTTCCCGGAGGACTTTCAGGTAGCAAAGGTCCACATTTGTGTTTCTCTTAGAGGAAAACCTAGAAAACTTTCAGCAGTCTAGTCTGACAACAGCGAACACTAATGTTACGCAAATCGTCCTGTGGGTGTACGTTGAAAACAGCCCAACAAGCAGGATAATGGAGCATGACGGTCTATTCACAAATATTCCGGGAAAAACGAAGCACAGGTAACAGAAACAATATCTCTTGTACAGATTAACAACGCAGACAAACAACAAATCACTGAAAAAGGCAGTAACAGCACTTTCGATAACGCACAGCTCACCAGCTTTCCAGCTGGCACTGCAGACGAAACTCCAAGTGATTCCTCGAAAGCGTTCACACTCCAAAGATGTTCCCCGTTGACTCCTACTGCCGAGCATTTATAGTGTTTCTGACAGGATGTGAAGTCACATGGCAATCTCTGGAGAAATCCGGATCTCGACTCCTAATAGAGAAAATTCTAGTATCTTTGAGGTCTTTCGTTTTGTCGCCATGTCGCCAAAATGGTCGATAAGGTCAGGGTTTTAGGCCCGGCTGCCGACGGCATTCCTTAAGTACCCCTGTAGAACTCTCTTCCCAACCATAAGACTAGAGAGGCAGGAAAGCGACATTACATTTTTGTAACAATACGTTGCTAAAGCACACATCGGTCTATCAGTTTTCAATAGTGCTGGTTAAGGCAGCCTGAGGGTAGTACTCGTACCCTTTCTATTGACGTTCCTCAGATGTCATGCCCTAACCCACTCGGCTACTGTCGACGTTTCCTCCTAAGCTGGACACTCAGGAGAGGAGAGCTCCAGTCTGTTTGGAGCGCGTCTTACCAGACTGGTCCAGTTTTCAGCCCATCAGTTTAGGTGGGTCATTCATGGAGGCTCCGTGCAAACGACACAACCGGTCACTTCAATCTTCCAACGTTACTGTGTCTACCTTTCCTCCCGCTTTCAAAACGGTACCCTCCGCACCGCTTTCCCGAGAGAGCTCCACTCCCCCATTTTGTGGTTTTCGCCTTTTGTGAGAGAGCATTGCTCCCCCTACCCACGATCCTATTTCAGTTTTATGGTCTAGACACCGACAGTCGACCACACCGCGCCAATTCTCATCGGATTTTGGCACTGAAGAGGGGTTTGGGGACAGCCTGGCTCCAAATGGTGTGGAACGTAGCGTTCGTGAATGACCAGCTTTAGTTTGTCAATTCATCGCCCGGTTGGTGTTAAAGGTCCCTTTCAGAGTACTGCAGAGAGAGAAAAGACCAGTTGTCATATAAGAAAGCCTGATCTCGGTGGTATGCATTTGAGAACATGAGGGATTGGAGGGTTCCAGATTCGAAACTCGATTCCACCAAAAATCCGTTGCGTGTAGGACTTGACGCGCGTTACATTTATCGAGAACCAAACATACTCTTCCTGTGTGACATGGATGCCAACTCGGGTATCGTCCTCGCCACCTGACCACGATTCAAAATGATGAGGTGCTTCCGAAAATAGCCCTCTTGTTGCTGCTACAAAGGGCATTAATATAACTGAACGTCAGAGCAGGAAGGAATGAATGACGCCAAAAAGTTCCAGAAAAGGAAACAAGGACAGATAGGCGAACGATCTCCCTCTGCAATCATTGTAGTTATGACAAGTCGGTCTGGATATTAAGTTTGATTTGCATTTAATATAGAAGTACAATAGATGCTAAGAATTAAAATTAGATTACAAATGGCAATTTAATCGATGCATGTAAGGTAAAGATTCTTAATGAAACTGACCATTTTTATCAGAAACTTTTTCTTACCTTTTTCTGGCGTTCAAATGGCCTGTTATTTTTATTTATTTATTATTATTATTTTTGTCCCATGTTCTGAGATAAATACGACTGAGATTTGGCTAACTTTTTTTTTTACTTTCTGGTGCGCGTAGTACACAAACAGGAAGTATTGTAATTTTTAAAAACATGCAACCTCGAAGTCTTGATGAATCTCCTCGTCTTATACCTCCCTGAGTCCTAGACCAACCATTTTTACTTTCACGTATACGAGGTATACAAAGAGAAAGTATTGTAATCGTCAAAAAATTCGAACTCGAGATTTTGACGAATCTCCGCGTTTCAGACCTCCCCGAGTCCGAAAAACACAATTTTGGAATTATGTCTGACTGTGTGTCTGTCTGTGAACACGAAAACTCGAAAACTATTCGAACCACGAGGATGAAATCTGATTTGTGATCTTGACACATACTTTTCAGGTTTCTATCGAATTTTGGACAAAATACGTCTACGGGACGTCTGTCCGCGTTCATGTGAACGCTATAACTCAAAAACTTGAACAGCTAGATGGATAAAATTTGGTACACAATTTTATCATCAGGAATGTAGGTACGTATCAAATTTTGGGCCAAATCCGTTAAAGGGTTGGCTGTCTGTCGGTCTGTATAATCGTATAATTCTAAGCATTATAACTTGTAAACCCTACGGCTTTGATAAATAAAAATTGGTACGAGGCCTGCTAACATTAATTGTAGATTCGTGCCCCATTTTCGTTTCAATCGGTCGAAAAAAGGTGTTCAAATCGCCTATTTGTGTTTTTTCATCACACAATGACGCGAGGCCGTTATTGCGTAATTGCGCGATTCACTTGCGCTAATCCTTTCCGCTTCTTACCCACGCCTCTCTCTTCCAAGCTTCCGATTCCCAAGCATTTTTACTTCACTGCGTTAGGGACGCTTGTTCGTTTTACTGCCTTTTAGTTTATTTTTGGAATTGTGTCTGTCGGTCTGTGAGCATGGTAACTCAAAAATAGAGATAGATATATGAAATTTAGCATATGGTTTTATCACCAAGTTTGTAGATCTGCATCAAAATTGGACCCAAACCATCAAAGAGTTAGCTGTCTGACAGTCTGTCTTTTCGTGTATATATAAAAGTGTTGACTCGGAAACACAATAAACTAGAGCAGCGGTACCCAACCTATGGGTCGCGGCCCACTTGTGGGCCTCGAGTGGCGTTTAAGCTGACCATTCACTTGAAGTATAGCCATGCTATTTGTCCTAAGCACCGTTTTTTTCCCACACATTTTAATCGAAAAATACAGGCACGCCATTCACTTGTATTTAAAAGGACGCTAACTCTCGACGAAGGTAGGGGGCGATCTTCTTTCCCTCCCTACAGCTGCATGTCAATCGCTCTTCGATTTTCCCCAGTCAGCAGATTTTAATGTATGCTACCCTCGAAGCGAGGCTTCAATCTACGCAAGGCAATCAATCTCTTTCAGGCTCCCTCTGATTTTTCGTTTCGATTTCAGTCCAGACGGAATTCCAATCATGGCAAGCCGTTTGGCTCATTTCCATACATTGTTATTGCTTTTCCCTTTCGCGTTTCAAAATATACAGTTTGTCTGTGAAGTGAATGGTCGGCTTTAGTGGGCCGCGGAACGCTAGTCAAGAGTCGAAGTCAAGGAAGCTTCAAGAGTCGTCAC
>BGPR01002572.1:126124-146591 GCA_013235015.1 Araneus ventricosus | reverse complement strand
AAGACTTATTGGTATGCAAAATATTCACAGCATGATTTATAGGCTTAATGGTTTTATTTATATTATCATAAGAAATTCATAAATAACCGTATAATGAAAACACTCGACTGTCTAATTTCGAAAGCATGCAGTTTCTCGAGTTACCGCCGATTAGATCATGATTATGAACACTTGGCCTTTAACTTTATCCCGTACAGTTGCTATTACATGTGTGCAAAAATTGCTCGATAGTATTTCCAAAAAGAATTTCCACCCCAGAAACTCCAGAACTGGCTTAAAGGCTAGAAAGCTAGTGGCAAGAGGTGCAAAATATCCATAGCATGATTTATAGCCTCAATGGACTTCTATATAGATCATAAGAAATTCATAAATAACCAATCACTGAGATGAGATTATTCCAGGTGAGGCACGAGTCTGCCAACATGTGTTTTCTTGCGCACATGTGCACTGTACTGGTTAACGCTAAAGGCCAGAAGTTTCTCGGGTTACCATTAGTTAAGAGTCACGGTTACGAACAGCTGGGTTTCAATATTCGCCACTAGAGTGCAAATGTTTTTTGGTATTTCCAATAAAATTACGTTCCAAAAACGATTTCCAGAACTCGTTAGAAGGCTATTACATAACGCTACATGAGGCAAGAGGTGCAAAATATGTACAGCAAAATTCATAAATTTAATTAACTTGCTTATAAAATCAAAAGAAATTCATAAATAACCGCAGAAATTTTCCGTGGTAATGATTTCCGCATCAACGACTGATTAATTTATTAGATAAATGTCCCGTTTTGAAGCCACACAAAAGATATTTTGGTCGAAATTTGAACTGTAATCAGATGACGAAAACAACTCCAGGGCCCAAACTCGCCCCTCAAACTTTTCCACCTTGCCAGTGTGATCGCACTTTACCCATAACGGCTGATTTAGCATGCATCAGGTCACATTCTCAGCCGACTTTTGGTAGAATTCGGTCTCGAACCTGCTATTCTCCGATCACAAAACCATCGCGAATTGAAATTTATCAGGAAAATACACACTCTCATTAGCTCGTGATCAGGGGTACTCGTTAGCAATTCCGAATTCTTAAGCGGGACATTCACCAGTGTTCCACTCTATTTTTTTTTTCGGAACACATGACGCCAAACCCATTCGTCAATGGACCCGATGAAAATTGGCCTAGGCAGAGGGATAGGTTGGAATTCCAACATCGTTGGATTTCCATTCATCCCGTTCGCCATAAAAGTACGATTCTTCGAGGCGGGCGATTAATCACTCGTGTGTGTGTGTGGGGAGCGTTGTGAAGGGGGAATGTGCGTGGGAGTCAGACTGGAGAAATCAGGGCAGGGAGAGTGTTCTCTCTTAAAAGTGAAAATCCCCCTGTGGGGGAGGGGAGTGTGGGTGGAGCAGGGGGCATCGAAGCAGGAGAATTTTTGCTTTCGAAAAGGGATCACGAGCAGAAATGCTCAAGAAGCTCTGGCGTTGCACTCTTTATAGGTAAAGTATGCAGAAAAGCATTAAAAATATTGATATGTGGTAATGTCTTTTAGAAGCGTATAAAGTAGGTGTAAATTATCTGATATATGTTACGTAATAATGAATAACTAAATAATAAACGAAATGGATGTTTAAACATTAAGCTAGTTTTTGTGCAAACATTAAGCTAGTTTTAAACATTATGAGCTACAAAAATCGTGTGCAAAGGAAAATAATTTGCACCATAAATTTTTATCTCATATAGATGCTGATAGGAGAAGCCGGGGTGAAACGAGATACTTAAGGTTTGGGGGGCTGTAAAATGGTAAATAATACTCAGAGACGTTTGAAAATGTAACTTTATAAAACATATTTATGTGGTCCTACATAATGATTTTAAAAACTAAGCTATGATCATTGCATAAATTGTTATTCACGATTTAATAAACTTTGTCAAATGGTCCGTTTTGCCCCGGCTCCGGTTTTATTTACTCTTTGAAAATTCTTACTTATAAAAAAGGATTGTTTTCTTATGACTATTCAACATATTATAAGTTATATTAAGCATAAAAAAAATCTCAATAAAATTATTTCAGACGTTATATCGGAAATTAAAAATTAAACAAAGCAAAAGTAAAGTTAATGGCAAAATTCACAAATGAGAAATGCCTCTTCATCAGCAATTTCTACTCCGACAATAGGCAAATTACACTGGGACAAAACAGAACCGGGTGCCGTTATGCCCCAAGTGCAGAGGTTAAGAAAGAACTACTATAAGGCTAGGCTAGAAACTGAGGAACTACAATACAAGTACATGAATGAACAGTCCAAAGAGTAATATTAACGAAAAAGCTATGCTTATCCCAATTATATAATAATAACTTTTTTGAATTTTTTAGAAGAAAACTAGGTGAAAAATTACAGTATTATGTTCAAAAACGAGGAACTCTTCGAAACTATAAGTAGTAGCTAACTCTCATGGGCTTTGACAGTTCACTCATGTGCAGTAAGGTGTGTTATGAAATTCCGGGAGTTTCCATTAATTTGCGCAACAAACTGGGCGAAAAAATTAGGGGGTTCTGTTTTGCCCCGGGTTCCCCTGTAATGTAATTTCCAATGAACTGAAAATAAATTATTTAACTTAATAATATCAAATGGAAGCTACATTTTTTCTGGTGTTTCTATTATATTTGCGCAGAAGTCTGATAAAATCTTTTTAGAGGTATATTCATTTCCAAGCGGGACATCGTGAGTTAAGGACAACGATCTTTCGTATAAAATTTGTTTAATCGATGTATCAGCTAACTGAAAATGTCACGCAAAATTGTGATGCAATTAACTCGTTGCTATGGCGGCTGAAATGTTAAAAACTACAGTCATGCCGCCGAAAACAAATAGAGAAATTAAGAACATTCCTCATCCTAAGAAAAGGTTCAGGATAAGAGCAGTGTGTGACGTATTAAAGCAAAATTTGAACTACACAGTTCATTGGTGACGACAGGCGAAGTTTTCGATTTGGGGAACTTACAGATCACTCAAAAGGCCAGCAAACATTGCTTCCTACCAATGTCCAGTTTGGACGTTACCCAGGAAAAGAACTCCAGGACTATAAGTAGTAGTAGTAAATGCTTCGCTATAAATTTTGACGGGAGAAAGGCTATGCTTCACAGCTTTTATATCTCTCAGATGGGTGATTGAAAAACCGTTTAGCATAAACATTTCACGTAATTTTCTCAACGGAATGCCATTGTCTCCTTTGCTGTCACATCTAAAGACTATCTGCAGATAATTTGTCACCTCTCGTGTACGCACACGTAGCCCCGATATAGGTAGCTTGATAATGCGTCACTAATGATCCAAGAAAATCCCAATGGGCAATTTTCGTTGCGTATAAAGCATGGACTTTATAACTCTTCAAGAGGTTCAACAGAGCTTTTTTATTTTGCAGGAAAATGACGTACAAATTATAAAGTTATTGAAATGCGTATTTTTCACATTCTTGTTCCACAAGCGTTTGCTTCTACTGTCCGTCAGTTATTGCAAAAAAATTACACGAAAGATTGCGGTTGAAAAGAAGTGAATGCAATTTACGCACATATTTGACATGGGTGGAAAATGAAATTCAGTAATACTTATTCTAATTTTTTTTATTGCGAAATCGTTTGTCGTTAAATATAATTAATTTAATTATATTTAACGGTGTGAACCTTTTAACCAACCAAAAAAACCAGTAAAAGCAAACTAGAATGGACCAAAATTTTCGTTTAACTGAGCCGATCGTCTTACTGAAATGGAAAATGTGTTTTCCTTCGAGATGAGAAAGGACCAAAAGAGTTTTAGCTGCCCTATACTAGTTAGCAACACTTGTCAACGCATCATTTCTCAAAAGCTGCACTATAACATAGTTTTGATCCAAAATCTCCTTCGAGTATTTGATGGTTGTTATACTACGAGCCGAATATATGCATAAACGGCGCCGATTAATCACGTTTCAAGGAAAAAAAGCACTACAGTTGATATAAACACAAGTGTAGCAGCAAAAAAAGAGGTGTTAAATGTTAATTATGGCATTGCTATTCTGATGCATGAAGCATATTCTACGCTATTCTGTTGATATTGCTTGATGAATCAGATGCATAGCCACCGCTTATTATGTATAAAGATCCTTTACAAATTTTCAGCAAGATTGACAACGAAGTTAAGAAGGGATGGAGAAATAAAAAAAAAATGAAGCAGAAGATCGGCCAATACCATCAGCCCTTATCTTCAGCGAGATTCACCATGATTCACTGACGCCTATTCATTACAAGAAAATTAATTGCTGGTATTGCACTACCGGAGATAATTGCGACACTCGCACTGCTCATCTGGAACCGGAACAAACCAGATTGATGGTCGTGAAAAGAATGAGATAATAACCTTCATGTTTATTAGAAAATTGGCGGAACTTGTTCTATTTTAGGACAGCACAGACTTTCAAAAGTGGTTGTTTGATATATAGAGGAAAGAAAGGGGTAACTATATAAAAGGTCAGAATTTTAAAAAGGAAATCGTGATATGAAGAGAGAATGGAATCAATTAATGTGTCGTCATAGTCACGTGACAAACGTAACTGCACATGCCATCTAAACATGCATGTGCTTTATTTAGTGAGGGTATATCTTTCATTAATATCTCGCGCTTTGTTTACAACTCGTGTAACCTTTTTTGGGTGGAACAAATGCATTATCGTCGGCTTTTGGCTATTTTGATGCAAAATAGAAAGACAATTATCGCATGAAAACATCCTTCAAGTTTTCATTTAACAACTCCGAGTTACTATCTAAAATAATGGACCGTGAAAATTCGAAGAGAATTTTTAAGCATACATCAGACAGTGCACGGCTTTCTACAGAGGTAACTCTAATAATGGTAGCCAACACAATTTTAACATACATATTTATTAAAGAACTTGTAAAAATAAAAAAATTATGCAATAAATAATTTATTAAATCACCTAAATATATATGGGTGTGGTGGATTGAATAACTCAGATCAGTCTACCAGAAACAGCCTATAAGTTCATTTTACGATTAAGGACAGAGATGACTATTGTTAATATACAGATGAAGATTCTATGACGCGTTTACAGAAGATGCTGGATGTAGTTTTACGTCGTTGGAGAGGCGCTTATACGGTCACCTTCGCGTACTACTTCAGACTAGAGATGTTGCCTTTCCCCTACACATAGAGAGCCATAATTCCCAAGTATTGATACGGGACGTTTAAGTATTAAATAAATAAAATATGAAAAAGTGTGTAGATTATGGTTTATTTTACTCTGATAAATAATAAATTAAGTTTACCCCTTAGGGGTACATCTTCTTTAGATGTGACGGGATTCACGACCCCGAGGTACCCTAGTGACTGTTCTCCTTTCTAGTGTTTCCTCCCCTTGAGTTTCTGCTTTTTCCTTCCTTCCCTCGAGGGTAGGCGAGGGAGTTCTCCATGAGAAGCTGTTGCCGCTCTGTTTGCTTTTTGCTTCTCATTGACAGCAAATCACCCCCACGTGTTGGCCGTACGTGGCGATCCACTAGAAGGGTGGTACATTTCGGTCCCTGGTGTATCAATTGGCCGGCATCCCAGACATTTGGCTGGTCTGCTCAAGGAGATCAAGCGACAGCGGTCAACTTCTGGGACTCTGCGTTAAGGGCGGTAGACGTTCCCTGAAGTGGCCCTTAGCGTATAAGCCCTGGCTTTCATACAAGGCAAATACTGAGTCTGGGGATGCTCAGAGCCAGCAACTGCCTTCCCTTGTTGGGCTCCGTGGTGGGCGGTGCCGACGGGGCGCGAATTCTTATTTTGTATCGCATGGGTTCTTTCGTAAAACAAACCGACCCTAATTCTTCGTTGAACTTGAAATCAAATGAATTGCCTAAAAGTCTTCCAAAATTCCTTGTACTTCATAATGAAGAGGGAAAACTGAAAAATACGTCTATTTTCCTAATTCAAAAGTATATATATATATAGCTTCGCTGGAAATGTGCAATCGATAAAAAAAATTATATCTGGTGAGTTACAGGTTGAATCTTCCGCACTTAAGCAATCTGAACAACTCTTATCTGTCACAAAATTTGGTGACATTCCAATTATTGTCTCTGCTCATGCATCTCTCAACTATACAAGGGGAGTGATGTCGAGCGACGATGGCGAGTGATGCAGAATTTGTATCAGAGCTTGAAGCTCAAAAAGTGATTGCAGCACGCAGCATCGCTTTGAAAAGAGATGGAAAAATCATCCAACTCGGCATGTCATATTACCGTTCGACACACCAGTTCCCCCGAAAAAAATATCTGCCTGTTATATCAGTTTTGACCTTACATACCAAAACCAATTCGCTGCTTCAAATATCAGCGATTTGGGTACACTAAACCAGAATGCCGTGGACCTTTAGCTCTCTGTCTCCGCTGTTCTCAACCAGGACATGAAGAAACAATCTGTAAAAATTCTGAAAAATGTTTTAATTGTAAGGGAAATCATACTTCCTACTCAAAGACTTGTCCCAAATGGAAACTAGACAAGGAAATTCAATCCGTTAAAGTTATCAAAAATATATCTATTCAGGAAGCCCGTAAAATTGTACATGGTAGAACTCCTAAAGACAACCATTCGTACACTGCAGCTTTGAAAATAGTTAAAAATCCAGACACACCTCTTGAACTAATTCTGACTCCAACAGAAACGACAGATCCAAAACCTTCTACTTCTGCAACAAGAAATGAGGAAACCATTACTGTTATACTATCAGACTGGTCAGCACTACTTAAAGCTCATAATGTCTCTCTGTAAAAAGAAAAAACAATTCACAAAAAACAGGAATTTCTTAAACCAGCACCTAAAATCAAACGGCCTTAAGAAAGACGGCGAATTCTAAGGTGACAAATCCAAATATGAAAATGAAATCGAACCCCAATGAAATCAAATCGCAAAGCAAAGAATCTGAGAGTGATCAGCAGGCATCAGATAATTCTATAAGTGAAATGGAGCTTAGTGAGGAACTTAATTCAGCCTCCTTTAAGTCTCCAAAAATCATCGATTCCCACTTTAAATCCAAATTTTTTAAGAAACCCAAGTGATGGCTTTAAATTTTATATCTTGGAATTGCCACGACTTGCAAAATCATAAAGAGGACATTAAATCAATAATTAATAAATATCAATCACTTTGTTTGGGTTTGCAGGAAACTTTTCTGAAATCCCATTACTCTGCTAAGTTCAAAAACTATATCATACGTATAAATGATTTTCAAGATTCTGGAGCATCTGAAGGTGTGGCCTGTTTAACTTCATGTGAAATACCTTTAAAACCAATTCACTTAAACACACAGTTACAAGCAGTTGCTATTCAAATTCAACTAAATAGTCGTATAACAGTATGCTATTTATATCTGCCTCCCAGAGATCATATAGAGCAGAGACATCATGCTGAGCTAATTAGGCAACTCCCTAGCCCTTTTTCTTGTTTGTTATTTTAATGGCCATAACACTTTTTGGGGTAGTACCGACACAAATTCAAGAGGACGCCAAATTGAAACTTTTATTGAAGATCTTTGTCTGTGCCTCTTGAATGACAATAGTTATGCACACTTTCATCAGGCTTCTCAAACATTTCATACAATTGGCCTCACCATATGTTCTCTTTCTCTGGATCCATACTGGAAATTTTCAACCTCTACAAATCTCTTTAAAATTGATCATTTTCCAGTTGTACTAACATATGTAAAAAATGAGTTGCCATTCCCAAAACGACCGGTTAAATACATTTTTGGGAAAGCAGACTGGCCATTATTTAAGTCCTTGTGTCAATTAACTCCAGACATGGGTGATAAAAATTCAATATATATAGCAGTTAACACAATTACTGATTGCATAATCTCAGCAGCTGATATCAGTATCCCCAAAACATCGGGGAACATTCCAAAGCTGTGCAAGCCATGGTGGATTACTGAATGCGAAACTTGCCAAAAAAACACTTGAAAAGGCATGGTATAACATCAGGAAATATCTCAACACTCACAACTTAATTACATTTAAAAACGCTAGCGCCAATTTTCGTCAAATTAGAAGACGAAGTAGAAACACAACATGGAATTCCTATGTAAACTCTATCACTGGACAAGTTTCCTAAAAAATAGTTTGGGACAAAATGAGAAAAATCGTTGGTTGTTATTTTGATACCCGGAACATATCGTTTTTAAATTATAATGGTCAGGTCATTTCAGATACCAAGGAAATTTCAAATGTAATAGGTCAAACTCTTCTTTACAAACAATTCTACTTTTGTTCAGTAGAATCTGGCAAGAGAGGGTTTTCCCACTTTCCTGGCTAAAAGCTATTGTTGTATCCATCCCCAAACCAGGAAAGGGCAAGCAAGACCTGAATAATTATCGACCAATCGCTTTGACAAGCCGTCTTAGCAAATTATTGGAACGTATGGTTAGTGCCCGACTGATGCATGTTTTGGAGAAAAGTAAATGGTTTGCCCCTTCTCAAAGTGGATTTCGTAGAAGGCGAGGTACCATAGACAATTTATTAAAGCTGGAGACGGCCATACGAGAAGCTTTCGTGCGCAAAAAACAATTGGTGTCGATATTTTTCGACCTCAAAAAAGCGTACAATTACATATGGTGACATAAAATTTTAAAAGATTTATCTGATATTGGTTTAAAAGGAAACTTGCCACTTTTTATTAAAAACTTTCTACAAACAAGAATTTTCCAAATTCGCATTGGTAACATTTTATC
Organism: Araneus ventricosus; assembly: GCA_013235015.1. Lineage (NCBI taxonomy): Eukaryota > Metazoa > Arthropoda > Arachnida > Araneae > Araneidae > Araneus > Araneus ventricosus. The sequence goes on along the minus strand of BGPR01002572.1, from coordinate 137,840 downwards.
GGATAATTTTAATCAACAAAAATGCGTCCCTCAAGGAAGTGTTTTAAGTGTATTATTGTTTATCATCAAAATTGATGACATTGTGTCAAAACTTCCTGCATATGTCAATAGCACGCTTTTTGTAGATGGCATATATGGGCTTTTTTCAAAGGCAATTAATTACAAACAGCCATTAATAACATGACTGATTAGGCGTTGAAAAATGGTTTTCTTTTCTCGCTACAAAAAACAGTCTGTGTCCATTTTTGTAAAAGGCGGGTATTACATTCAGACCCAGAATTTCAATTAAATGAGTTCTTATTGTGCAGGAGACTAAATTTTTAGGAATTATATTTGACACAAATCTAGCATTTTATTCAAAAATCAAACACTTAAAATCAAAATGCATTCAGACCCTAAACATCATCAATATCTTGACGGACACCTCTTGGGGTACGGACAAAGTTTCATTGATGAAGATCTATAGATCTCTTGTTCGTTCAAACCTAGACTATGGTGCACCGGTATATGGCTCAGCTTCCAATTACACTTTTAAAATGTTAGACTCGGTCCATCATCAAGGACTTCGTTTAGCTACTGAGGCATTTAGAACTACCCCAATTCTTAGCCTTCATATCATAAGCGGTGAACCATCTTTGGAACTACGACGCCACAGACTGTCCCTTTCGTACTTTTATAAAATTAAGAGCGACGAGTCTGATCCTCAACATTATAAGGTTATAACCCTATTTTTGGGTCTTTATTTTCAGTCAGACTATCTTTCAACCCAACATTTGGCTTCAGAATTGGGGAAATCTTGAGGTACTTTGAAATTGAAGACTTTCCAGTCGTCTCAACTGTTGAAGGTCCCCCTCCTTAGCAAGAGACACAACTTGGTTTTATTGACGATTTTTTACACTTCTTTAAGCCAAGTACGTACATCAGACATAGTATTTCAGCAGCATTTCTATGACCACAGACAACGCTACTCTGATTATGTTCCTATATACATCGACAGTTCGAAATCTTACAATCATGCTTTTTTTCCAGATTTCACAATCGCTGAGACACTCCACCTTTCCTGCTCTGTTTACACATCTGAACTCTATGCAATCTATTTGGGGCTTTTGGAAATTACTACATTGAATTTTAAAAAAGCCATTATTTATATAGATTCTAGGAGTGGCATTAATGCCATACAAAGTGCTAAATATAATGAACATCCTTTAGTGATAAAATGTTTTGAGCTCCATCATACACTCAAAAATATCAAAATTAAATTCTGTTGGATTCCTGGACAGGTAGGAATTCCAGGAAATGAGCGTGCGGATAAGGCCGCAAAAACTACTAATACATCTCGAGAAGCGTTTGTGCCTTTGAGAGACGCCTTGCAGGCCGTTAAGCTATCTCAACACCGAGTATGGCAAAGAATCTGGGATAGACAAACAAGCTTTATAAAATCCAGCCTTCAATCAAAGGTTTTGGAAACCTCACTATTAGGAAACACGATGTCATTTTGACAAGACTAAGAGTAGGACACACATTTTTAACTCATAGCCACCTTTTACGCTCTGACCCAGCCCCTATATGCAACAGGTGCAATTGCATTTTAAGTGTTGAGCATATTTTATGTCAATGTAAAAACTTTCATACCCAAAGACAAGCTCACTTTGGAGCGCATATCGTTGATTTAATTGACATCTGAGGGGCCAATCCTTGTGTCAATGTTTTTTTTCTTTTTTAAGGAAGTTCAACTTTTTAAATTCATTTGGTTTTTCAATTACAACGTCTTTAAATTTTTTTATGTGATTTGAAAACAATGAGCGTTTGGCGCAGAATGGCCAATTTGGCCCTTGTGCCATTAAACCAAAACAAACCTAACCAATAAAGTTTAAGCAATCTAATAAAATTAACACGTAGTATAATAAAAAAAAAATACAAAGCTAATTCTTTTTAGCCCAGCCATATTTTAAAGCTGATTTTACTTTCTTAAATATATCATTTTATTCTTTCACATAACTGGGCGCAAGTCATTTTTAACATTGTAATGACAAATCAAAATTGCTTCATTTGTCGCCACAGACAACCTGTTTCTTTCGTCTGACCATTGAGTTGACATTAGGGTAAATATTCTCTCCACATCTGCGTTGTGCGCTGGAATGGCAAATAGGTATTCACTATTCGCATAGCTTTATTAGACATGACTTCTGATCAATATCCTTTGTATCTGTAACAAAACGATCTCTCTTCCATATTCAATTTCATAGTTTAGGGAGAAAACGGGACAAATAGCAATACGGGACTGAGCAGCGAAATACAGTGACAGTCCGATATATAAGGGACGTCTGGCAACCCTACCTATAAGCGGTCAGCCGTTGACTTTTATTGAGGGTCTCTCCTGCCAGGGAGATTGTGACCATCTGATTTCCCTCCATTCGAGGCTTCAAGTCATAACTGTCGCTGTACGTCCTCTGATGATCATTGAGGTACAGATTCCCTCATATATTATCAATTCTAAAACACATTAATACAATTTAGATTGTTCTTAGCATATGAGCTAAGGCGAAACAATATAATATAAACAGAAAACGATACTGTTACGAAACTTTAATGTCGCTTCCCTGCCATGTTAGTCTTATGGTAAAAAAGATAGATTTACAGGGATTTGTACTGGATGGAGACCAACCTTGGTGAGAAAATGAAGATTCTGGAAAATACAAGAATTATCGTCCTACCTCTATTTGGAAAGGAGATATAGATAATGCTCTAGAAGATTCAATGTGACCTCACGCCCTGTCGAAAAAAGATAGAATTGCAGAGGTGCTAAAACGAGGAGAGCATCTCTTTGGAGGTTTGTCCGCATTGCGAGTGGTAAGCTGGTAGATGCCGAGCGATATTGTTTTTACACTATCTGAAAGTGCAAAAAAATTACCTTTTCAATTATCTGAATTAAGTTGCTGTACAATTTTTTTCTCTAATTTTAATGAATTTTTAAATATATTTTTATGCATAATTTAGAACAATATTTTTCATTGTTACAATTAAATTCAAACCGTTTTCATTGTTTAAACAAATATTTAGTTGTGTATTTCTCTTCCATTGTTGAAAGCAAAGGCAATAAATATCCTAATGAATTTCCTTTCCCTTTCTTATTTCACCAGTTTTTCTGGAAGTCTGTAAACAACGACTTCTAAGATAGTAAATATATTTGGAACTGTATCCACTAAGCTGAATGAATATGGTTGCTATGTTTTAATTCTTTTTATGAGCACATGTACCTCGTCATTTAAATATCAAAATGAAATACGTATTTTTCACGAGGAATAAGCAAGTGAAGTTGGTGCCAACAACTTGCAATTAGATGTTACATGACACGGACAGTTTCTTGACTCCATTAGGGACCTTCATGTAGATAATAAACAGAACATGTGCTAAGCTACTAACAGAAAACGGGTTAAATGTCTATCACAACTTGAAGTTTAAAACTACTTTGTTAAGGGAGCTATGAATATCAAATTGAAATTATATTCTTGGCGAACAAGCTGGTCGTCGAAGGTGGCTAGTCTAATAATAAAAATAGAAGTTGTTACGTTTTTCGAGCCGAAGCATTTTTCAGAAATCACTTTGGGCATTTAATTGAACATAATGTTTTAGACATGCATTCGTTCTCGCGGAAGGATTAAGAATATGAAATACGTTTTTTCATCTATAAGAATTTCCAGCAAAATCTCAGATGCACAATGTAATCCTGGATTCGTGGCCTAAGAATAAAGCAATGGTAATGTACCTGAACCCAACGGCATTGAACATAGAATATATGTCCACAAGCTATATGAATACCATACCACTAAAGCACTACAATTACATTCTAATGGGAAGCACTAATCATCCAAAGATAGTAGAACATCCAATCCTATTGTATCCTCACATATTTAATAGCAAGATCCAATGTTAATGAGGGCAACCTTAATGAGGCCAAATTTATCTTCTTATGTCTTATGAAGAGAATGAGTCAGTGAATGAGTGTTTCTTCACCTAAATTTACACATAAAAAAATATCTTGAAATGTCACAACCAAAAGATTAAGGGCATTTTTTTGGATGCATCGATGTTAACAAATGAAGGTTAATGCAAATAATGCATATTTGTGGGTGGAGACAGATTGGGAAGAAAGCGCATGACTTTTTCAAATTTTGATATCTGACATACATACATATTACATAAATTATGAGACTTATATAAATTATGAGCTAAAATCCATCGTATTTCTTTGTGATACACCGAGAATTATATTACTGACGCATCAATATAAGCAGTATGTCTCTTATATCTTGATGAAATGCAATTAATCGACGTGTATGAATTCATCTAATTGACAGAAGCCTCCAGAAGCGATATTCAGGCATGCTGCTTCAACAGAAACACATAATTGCTTGGTTGGGTTATGCGTTAGGTCTTGCACTCGAATATTTATGGCAATCATATTCCAAATATGCTGGATACGATTCATGTCTAGCGAATTTTATGATTGAACTTTGCAGAATCTGATGGCGTATAATTAGGGGCGGTGATTTGACGTATTATCTTTCCGGAATATCCCATTCTTATTGGAGTACATTGTAAATCCATTAAGGACTTCAAATGGTCGCTAAGTATCTGAATGTAACTTTTTATGAAAAGAATACATTCAGTTTTCATATAGGGCATAAATAAATGACCCACACCAATACTAAGCCACAAGTAGCTTGCACACGTTCTCGCAAACAAATTGGAATCAATAGCATGGGATTTTCTCTACAACTGAGTCATATCTTCAGCTTGCCCCAACTGGAAAAATAACTCATTGGGCCAAGTTGCAATCTTCCAGCCATCTATTGACCACAGGCGCTCTTCTGAGACTATTGCATCTGTGATTCAGTGGTGCAAATGAAAATCCAAATAGTGCCTTTTCATATTATTTATTATGATTAAATGTTAGTTTTATGTAGATATGACATTATATGTTATTTACACTATTTACAAGACAATATTAAGTCTACCCGGCACTTTCCATCCAAACCATTCCTTCCGTTTCCATGCCTGCCACGCAATCGACTCTAATGGCGGAGGAAGCCGTTGCCACAAGATGCACAAAAGCGCCACCTGGGAGAATCCGTAACAGAGACCAATACAGTTCCATGAGTAAAGGCACTGGAATCAGTCTTCTACTGCACAGACCTCACATAACACCACAGCATACCCCCGAACTCGGAGCCTAAACGGCTCCCTGTCGGTTGGATGAGTATGTGTGAAACTTTATTAAAATGTCAATCATTAACGCATTAAATTAGAGCAGTATCTTTCGTCTATTAGGAAACAGTAGTTTGTCTATTCAAGGGTGGGTAGATGGTCCCGATCATCCCTTAAATAAAGCCAGTTACTGCATTGCTCTTTATGGGAAGTAATACCTTCTTTGATGCATTCAGTACAGCCTTGATACCGCGAAAAGAGGAACCTATAAAATCTCAAGATTTTTCGCAATGCTGTGACACTTGCATGAAGTATCATTCTACGATGAAAATCAGACCCATATTCGTAGAGTAGCACTTTCACTTTATTGAACACTTAAAAAAACATTAAAGTGTTCAAAGCTGCCAATCATCTGTCATTTTCTACCATTCTAACGCAGTTTATTTACACGCTGCTATCTCACTACATTTGGCAATTCGGTGTCAATTCAAATTAACGCTAGAATTTTTTTTAAATGACCTGAAAAGTTGTCAGAAATCTTCATTGTCCACGGAAGTATATTATTATGCATTTATAAAATTTTGTGAGGCTGAGATTCTTTGGGAGATGACAATTACTCTGGATATTCAGCAAAAGCAATCACCAAGTAACAAGTTACCTAGATTGAGACTGCCGGAAAGCTTGATGACCTTTGACTAGTTATGAATTTGGAATATCTATTTGCATTCACTCACCACCAGTGTAATAACTTTTGGATAAATATTTATGATAAATGGCTATCTATGAACCCACTGATTGTTCCAATGTTTAACAGAGACCAAAACACCACTGATTCGAAATCAATCTCGAAAGAATTAAACATAGAAATGAACTTTCTCTTAAACGTAATTGTACATTTGCTTTCCAAACGCAAGTAAGGAATAAATACTAAGCAAGACATTTTTGTTATATGTAATACAGAATTTGAAATTCGGAAATATACCACAATCTATTGTCTGTAACCTAAAAAGTGTTTTGTTTCTTACGTCGAATTTCATGGAAATCGGAGATATTCATTTGATAACAGGAATTCGAACAAAATGAACAATTCGACATTGAAATAACATTTGTTGGAGAACAATCCCTATTTGTTACAAACAAAATGCCAATACGAAAACAAGATCGAATTCCAGATATCCTTCAAACACTGCTGTTCACCAGAGAGCGGATCTATAGAGCAATCAATCTACATCAATCCCAAAGCTGAGTGCTATTGTTGATCGCACAATTGTAAACAGAACTTCTTTTTGACCATAAAACAATTCCAATCGTCCCTCTATTTGTTTCGAGGTTATGTACCGTTCGTCAGGCCCACAGCACATTCTGGTCACGAGATTAATTCCAGCAATGAAGTGCGGACTTGTTAAAAGCCCACGCCCTCATCGGTGGAACATGCTTCCGAATTTGAGCGTGAAAGGTTAAACCGTTTTAATTATGCAATTGCAGCAACCAGCAGCGATCATTTTGCAGCTAAACAATTGCTCTTTTAGCATTGTTAACCACGGCTAGAGGCTTTCGATTCATTTTTTGTTAAACGGTAGCAAAAATGTTTCGTCTCTGTTCTGCAAAAATAAGGCCAAGGTCGTTAATAGGGTTGAAACTGTTCTGTGATTCGACTTCCATCACCTTCGCTTCGGGAAGAACTGTATTGTTACGGATGGAAATCCTGCTGCCTTTTTTATTTAATGAACGGAATCATTTTCATTCTTTTTGTATGTAATGATTTTCCCCCGCCCTGCTGGGGTATGTGCATGAAAAAAAAATTGCAATAATGTTAAGTGAAAACGTTTTTGAGGTCACTGTGTTATGGGTGTGTGTGCGCGTTGCAGCAGGGGGGAGGAATAGAAAAATAAAGTGAAATCTCTAACGCCCTGTCTCGTATGCGGATTTAATAATATTTGGGGAGACAATCAAATCGTTTGTATTCCCCAGCAGCTGATGTGACATTGATCGTTTGGTGATGCAACTGGGTTGGAGTTTATGGCCTCGTTGGCCCACATCTTGGTGTGGTTCACCGATAAGAAAACGTTTATTTTATTACTTTCTATTTACTCATTCTGCGTGAAAAAGAAGCAATAATCGTAGCCTAGATGGATGCGATTATTTTAATGAGTCATGCATGGCTTTTTAATGGAAACTATTTAGACATCCAAAGAAATAAAGATAAAATTCTCATAAAGTTGAAGTATTTGCTTTCTGCCAGAGGTTTTAGCTAACGAACTGACGTGTCTCAAGCATCATAAGATTGTTTGTACATGCTATGTTTAAGTTAATATTTTTAGCTTTCTTAATTTTGATACCTTACGCTATGTCTCTTAGTTTTTATCTTGTTATTCTTTTATGTATTGTTGATTCGCATTTTGAACAGGATCCATTCTGTCACCATGCGTAAGCTACAAATATTTTAGAATTTTAACTGACTTACAGTAATGTTTGGCGCAGTACAGCCAAATGTGGCTTTGGCGCCATTAAACCGTTTTATATCAATATTCTTGATTCCATTCTTCCATCTGATCTATAACGATTTTACCTTGTATTTCGTGTGTGTACTTCTTACTTTGAACCTCAACTTCTCAGTTTCATCCTTTAAATTGTTTTTATGTATTTGTTAGTATCTGTATGTATGAATTAGTTCTAAATTAATGTTGCTTACATTATGTTTAAAATTTATTCTATGTTGTTTGTGTCATTGTGAATCAAAATTCGGTTCTAAATTCTATTTTATGTTTTATGCTTGTTTATGTTATTGTACACCGAATTATGAATAATTTTAAGTATTAGTTTATAGTGTATATTATTTCTAAATTAATGGTGCTTATATTACATTCTGAATCCTTCTTAATAATGCGTATTTATGTTATTGTGGATCTAAATTCTATTCTATCTTCTGTGTTAATGCTATTGTGGATCTAAATTATATTCTACGTTCTGTGTTATTTATGTTATAATGAATCTTCCCTGCCAGTTTGCATGCATCTTACAGTTTTTTGGAGCTAGCGATAGCTAAATATAGTTGATAAAGTGGAATCTTACTCAGCTTTTCACTAGAAAAGACAAGTCCTTCTATGGATGAGGAAATATGATAATACGTAGTTCCTTTGTGCAAAAGGGACACTACGTAATTGATTTAGCTTCATATAAATAAATGACTTTTGGGATATAGAAAAAATACGTTAAGACTTTTCCCGAGAACAGTGGCGGTTTTTCGCACAGGTGTTAGAGGCGCTCGCTTCGTGCCGTGAGAATCTAGAGGGCCTCAAAACCTACTCGACGTACAGAGCAGTGTTAAACCAATGGCGATTTTTCGACATTTCTTTGGGGAAGCGGGCCTCAAAGCAATTTTTAGATTGTTGCCTCATAATTGACAAAATCCGCCACTGCCCGAGAAATGTGAACTTTTCGTCCTTAATCTGATCCTTGACCCTGGGTTGAGATATCGTAGCTATCACCTTCAAAATATCTATTTCACCTTAAGCCTGACTACATCTGAGAGAAATCTTAATCCGAATGACGACTACAGAGAACTAACAGCTAATGCCACTCACAGCAAAGTAATTTTCGAATTACTAAAAAACTAAATGCCACAAATCCTTCCCCTATCTTCTCTCACCATCACAAATCAAAACTGCATCAAAACATACAAGAGTGCTGAGAACTTCACCTTGGAACCGTTACGCTTTCTAGGAGGAAAAAACGGAACCTAACAAAAGAAGGGGAAATTCCTGAAAAATAAGCCTCCCTTTTGTGAAAGCGAAAGATTCTCCCAGACGATAAAGAGGTGACGCTGTCATTGTTGAGGTAGGATTACATCCGGGGTCGGAGGTCGCCGGGGAGAGGGTGATATCGTCTGTCGCTCCCGCTGCTCATCTGGAAAAAAGGCTCTTTTAAATTCAGTTCCTTTTGCAAGAGAGCGTTATTTATGGCCCGAATCGAATACTCAGTGGAAGGCGCAACGCAACTTTCGATGCAGTCCTGACCTCACTTTCGCTTGGAGGAGTTGCTGTTACTGGATTAGATTTGGTGTTGTGGAGGGACGTGGGGAGGAAGAGTGCACAGAATAAGTTTCGTTGATTGTGTGACACTTGCTTACAGTGATATTTGCGTACATGTTATTAATGCTCAATTAACATTATGTAACTTATCAACAAGAGGGGTTAGGTTGTGATTTGTGTTGGTTTGCTAGAATTTACAGCTCTTGACAAGAATATCTGGCGTGCGGACCAAACAATACAAAGTTTTTTAACCAGGACATAAAATAGTTGGTGTTTCAGAGTTTTTAAAAATTCATTGAACAACAAATTTATCTCTAATGAAACGCAAAATATAGAAAGTCTTCAAATTGATCCAAATTTCATTAAAGAGCATGTTAAATTTCGCAGAAGCTGATGACTGCTGATAATGTTTAAAATGTTGCAAAACTTGTTCAAATTCTTCCATGTTCTTGTCAGTCACGTAATCGACTTTTATGACATGTACGCAAATGTCACTGTACGCAAAGGTCACAACTCTAAGTTTCGTTCTGTAACAATCATTGGCATAGCGACAGGGGAGGGGGATCTCGGGACTATTTTATTTTAGTAAACCATCACCTGTTCCACCCACCCAAAGCGGTACAAGGCGCATGTATATAAATTGGTGGGAACGGTTCTCAATGATATAAATAACTTGTATATGTAGAGTAGAATTTAGAATAACATGGAATTGAATTTACAACATAACATAAATAACACCAGTTAATACATAAAGCAATTCATAATTCGAATTGCAATAACATATGCGGTATAGAACAAAATAAAATTTAAAACAGAAATTATGTTCACAGTAACATAGGACACGAAATAGACTTTAGAATGATACAGAATAAAGTTAGAACGTAACATTGGTAATATTAATTTAGAACAGACTATTGCATTCATGCTGAATGATGCTGGAATACTGACACAATAATGCGGAATTCATAATTCGGTTTTAAATAATATAAATAATAAAGAATGTAGAAGGGGTCTCAGTATTGAGTAGGGAGGGGGCTCGAATATAAAATATTAGTGCGTTTATTTCAGTTTTTAAAACAAAATATGGCGATGGGTGCGACAAAAATTCCATGCCCCGTTCTACTTACCCTGTGATTTTTCTAATCCGACGTGATCCAGCATATCTAGTTAAGTCCATGAGTCATGGACGTACCTCGTGATAGAGGGGAAGTGAGACATCATTTTCTGTGGCCCAAGCTAACATGGAGCATTAGGTACCAACTGAGGTAGAAGACTTACTTAGCTCTAATATGGAAATAACTTGCATTTCTTGAGGTCTTCAGGGCAAACTGGCTGACATTTGTGTTACGCTTGGAGGAAAACCTCCAGCAGCCATTCCGACCCCAGCGAGAAATTCGTTTTTGGAGAGTACTGATCGCTTCAAAATGCCAAGACTAGCAATTTAGGACGATTTTACTCCGAAAAGGGGTTACAGGCAATGAGTAAGATGAACGCATTTCCGGAGTTCTTTGTTGGGTCACGCTAAGTAAAATGTAAACATCTCCTCCTTCATTTTTTACTTCAACCCTATTTTGATGAAATCAACTCCGCCTGGCGCATGCGCAAATGTGCGGAGTGTTTCGGAATCCTATAATCATCAGTACGTTTGTCGATCGGTTTTTGAAAACGGCTGGTTAGATCTCTACCAGAATATAGAACCCAGAATCGTCTTCTTCCGATTCTAGTTCTTCATTTATGCCATGCCTCAACCCACTAGACCACTTACTCTTGCAACTCCTACTGATTTCTCAGTAGTATATAACCTCAAAATTTGCTGAGGAGCATAGAGGCAAAGAACAAACGACCACGAAGTGACCTCATAATTGAACTAATAAATCTAAAATAGACCACACGATTACCATTAGAAAGTTATATTACCAATGTCAGAGATAACTCTATAAAAATATTACCACTATTAAGGCACACAGAATAATAAATGTGCACACGTTTCGAAATTGCTGACAAGAGTTATTATATACAACTGCAGTGCAAAAGAGCTTCAAAATTCCTGCCTCATTCACGAAAATAGAAATACTTTGCTGCAATTTCGCACTCGAGAAAACAACCGAGATAAGATCACTCTCTATCTTGGAATCATCACATGATTATGCTCTCGATTTTAGAACCAAACAAATGAGAAAATTACACTCTGTTTGATGTCTCACTCACGCTCTTGTATTTTATGAATGAACAACAGTTTAGTTTCGTCATTGGCCCCGGTTTTTGATGAGTAACAGCTTTGTTCCTGGAAACAACTCGTTTTACATCTCATTTTTATAATTAGACTTACTGAAACTTAGGATCTTGAAGGTGGGAAAGAAAATGTTCTAAAAGTTGTTTCCAGTATCGCAGAACTGCTCCCCTCCCGACTTTCTCGTATGGCTCTACAATATGGCATCTATTGTGTTTAGCTTAGTCTTATATAAAATAGAATGGCA
>BGPR01002572.1:95497-126114 GCA_013235015.1 Araneus ventricosus | reverse complement strand
TTTCATGCTTTCAAATCTTTTAGCAGATTTTGTATTAGAAATTGTGTTAAGAAAAGTTTTGTAATTTTTTAACCATTTTATTTGAAATTACTTTTAAATTTTTATGTTCAAGATACTAAAACCAAATTTTTTGAAGATGACATGCAAAAATATTTTTTAGTTATTTCAGTTTGTCATAATATTTCTTACTGAAAAACCGCTCATATAACTGATTAAATTAAAATCAATAAAAATATCTGGTTTTGGAAGTCGGGGTGGGGGACCCTTGAACTTACATTGCCTAATAGCCCCTACAAGGCCTAATCCTATCCTGCCTTTTAACGGATTTTATCCAAAATTTGGTACAGAACTACAATTTTAACAAAAAGGCACAAAATGTATCAGTCTAACTTTTTCTATATTTCGAATTACCGTGTTCAAATTCATACAGACGAACAGATAAACAGAATTCTAAAAAATGCATTTTTTTCGGTCTCATAGTGGTCAAAAGCATAGAGATTTTCAAAATCTAGAGGCCGAATTTTGAGACGATTTCAGTACTTTCTCTTTACAAACTTCGTACACGAGAAAGCAAAAGCTAGTTGTTTATATATTGCAAAAAAAAAAAAAAAAATGTTTTGCAAAATTAATCTCTGAAAGTACGTAATTTTTGGATTGTCATTTTTCTTTGTTAGCCAAGCCTAAAAGTCCAGTCTAAAACGTTCAGAATTCTTTATTTTTGTCTATATTATAGTTTTTATATGTATACATTTTGAAGCTTAAACTGTATACTTTAATATGGTATAGTTATAACTTAATTAAGAGAAAATTGCAATTTACAGGCTAAATATTTCGATAGTGATAAAAAAAAAGTCAATTTCACAATAAGTTACTTATTTGATCAAATACAGAATAGCAGGTATTATTAACATCTATAATAAATAAAATATTTTCTTCTCTATTCAAACGCTTAGAGATCTTTTCCTTAAAAATACACTTTATTTATATTTTTTTCTACATCAGAACACAGCACATAAGAAAATGTCTTAAATATGACGAAAAATCAATATATTTCTCTTATTCTTTGTTTTTAATTGCTTTTGTAATTAGAACATTTTAACGAATGAAAACATAAAATATAGTGCATTATAATTCAAACAAGCATCTTAATTTTTGTATGTTTTCATGAAAAGATTTATTTGCATGTTCATCAATTCCCGTGGTGTCCATCAGTGTCAGTTTTTGTTCAGCGATCGCACAAATGCAAGTAAATGCGCTAACGCTAGTACAACAACCTTACGCGGCGAAATTGTCAGAAAGCTGCATGTATTGCTTCATTGTCTAATTTCGAGTGTTGGTGAACTCGCGGTAAGATATTGAAAATTGTTACTTTTTAGTTTGTGATTTTGGATTTTGAGAAAATAATGTGGAATTCGTGTACAGAAAGCACAAAAATATATAGATATAATATACCAAAAATATATAAAAGATAAGTGTTTTGTGATTCTGAAAACTTCTCTGATTATCGAATTTTTTACATAAAATTATCAAAGAAAAGTTTTTCAAAATGTTTGAGAATATTTCGAAAAGCGAACAATTGTAACATAAATTTTGTTATCAGATCTAATGAAGTTTCTAACATAAATTAAAAGATAATCCAAAAGGTTTCATTTTAAGTAAATATTCTGAAATAACTTTTTTCCTGGCAAGAAAGTAAGAATGTTGGATGAAGTACTGTGAAAAGACCTAAGTTCGTGTGTCGTTTATAACCTCTGAGAAATATGTATTTCAGCTCTGATTGTTTCTGAGCTGACAATAAAAACCACCTCTCCTCCCCCCATTGCAGAAAAAAAAAATGTATTATTTGTTGCTCCCACGTTTACAACACTTCCGAAGTCCATGTATGTTTTGATTCTCTCGCTTCCGTCATTTTGACATCACAGCAAACGATATTAAGCGCGAAAGCAAAAGTAGAAGTCATTTTTGCCCGATTCGGCTGGCTCGTTTTCCATTTTTATCCGGATACAATGGCCCAATAAAAATCGTTTCATAGCCGAGCGACTCGGGCCGCCGTTCAATTCTATTGTGTGCCCGAGTCGTGTGAACTGGCCCTAATGAGCTTTAAATTAGTTCGAAAATCGAAGAGAAAATGTTCGCTCGATCGATTGTTCTGTGTTCCGGTGCCAGTTCCGAAGGGGTGCGCGGATGCAAATGAGCGGGTTGGACTGAAGGATTGTTTCGGCCGTTCTATGGACATAGAAGAGGTTGTTTTTTTTTCTACTCGGAACTTTGATTTCGAGTATTTGTTGGGTTTACGAGTCAGTACATTCCATATATGTAGCTTACTTTGCAAGAAACTCTAGTTACAAGAAGATTTATGTTTTCCTGTGTTTGGCAGGCTTTGTTTCAGAAAATTCTCCTACGAAGATACAACCAACGGGAGTGGTCTGCCCCAGTAGCGAATCCAGGGGAGGGGCTATCGGGCTGCAGCCCCCCAGATCTGAACCAAAATTCTTGATTTAATTTAAAATCACTACAACTGTTTGATCTTCATTTTCATTTAAAAAGAATAGTAATAAAATCGTGACAACATTGCTTTCTGACTTGACAGACTCGAAAATTTTCCTACTTTTCTAGTCATTCCACTTGCACATGTAGCATTGGCGCGATCGAAAACATTTTTTGGCCAGCTATTTCATTGTATTTTTTATTAAATTATCGAAAGTATTGTAGTGTTCTTTATTATTCTTATTGTCAGGAGAGGAAAGCCTGTAAAGTTAAAGTGTTTTGGTTTACATAAGCCATGAGATTTGACATTCGTCACTGCGATACAAAATTTTTATGATCTCAGCCCCCCTCCCCCCCAGAACCAAATCTTGGATTCGCCAGTAGTCTGCCCTAAACTTTCTCGTATACTTCCCCAAAAAGGTGCTGCTTCCCCTCCCCCCACGCTTGAAATAGAATTAGCTTTCCGGAAGATCGAAAGATTTTAAATAAACAAAGCTAAAAACTCGTCCATATTTTCAATACAGTTTCGGAAACTATGGCTGCCAACCCCAAATACGGCGTGCATAGTATAGGGAATTTGAGGACGTAGAAATATTGACAGATCAGAGTTCAAGAAATATCCTGCATTTAGAAATTTTTATTTTAAGTACGCATTTTTTTTCTAATAATTGTACCGTTTTCTTTTTTTTTTGTCTTAGTAAGAGTCGTTTGCTTTCATTAATATGTTATATGTTTCAGAAGGATTCTTCGATCGTATTGTAGTCTATAGTGAAGAGGAAAAATTTCGCTTGCAAGAAGCACAGAAGGATTCTAGGACGATGATAATAATTTGATGAGAAAAACGAAGTCAATTCACGGAACGACATAGTCCCATGATGAACGTAACAACGCATGCCATCTAAGATCTAAATCCATGCTGCTATACGCTAAGCTATGACGTCACGTCCTTTTCTCTCTGTGCGGTACATTTGACGTGGGTCACGTGAGCATGAAGTGACTCCATTATTTCAGGGGAGGGGGAATCAAACAAGTATGTACTCGGCTGTCAAGAGAAAAAAATTAAACATGAGTCTATAAAGTTTAGTTTGGATAAACAATAATAATAATCATTAAAAACTAAACTTTTTATATAAAAAAAATCGTCCCACGGAAGGTACCATGGTACTCCAGAAGCGTTTCCTCAAGAACGGAACGAATAATTTTTTCTGCTTCAACAATGGCTATTTTCCTTTTTTGGCCCGAAGTTCCTGCAGATTCATTAAACGGTCGAATACGTTTTTATCACCCGCGGTCATTAAAAGAGAAAAGGATTTTTGTTATTTTTGCACTCCGGAGGTTAATTGGGATCGCCTCAAGGTCAACGCCAGGAGCGCCCTCTGGGGAATAGGAGCACCAACCGACAATAAAAACGACTTTTTTTTTTTTTAACTTCCTTAATTGAAAAGCGCCGGAACTGTGATGATGCAGGTTCCATTTTTGAAAACGATCCTAGAGTTTATTGACTCTCTTTTCAGCCGGTGGCAGCAGGGGGGAAGGGACTCAAAGATCGTCTGCTTGGAATCGAGATGAGTTGTTCTCTTTCAACAGGTGGCAAGGTTGGGATTTATTTGAATGCAGCATGTTCTGAAACTGAGTTGGTTTCGTTTTCTAGATTATCGACTTTCACTTGATCTATGGTTGAAATATTGAGAATTAAAGTTTGAGAATGAAATGTATTTGAGTATTCTGTGCACAAACGCCCAAGATTTAAAGTCTGAAATTTAAAAAAATAATAATAATAAAATGAGGAACTAATCTGATTCAAAAGTATTTTTTCTCTTCAAAGCTTCCAGAGAGTGAAAATTCTTTATCAAAGAAATGAATGATGAAGATTTTTTGGGGCTTTTTGCAATTCCTTCCGAAAAAATAGAGCATAATTCAAATCAAAACGGTGCAATTACATTTATAAGAATTTGCTTTTTCATTGGATTCAATTCATGTTCACATGATACTAGTCAAAAGCGTAGCAGTAATTTAATTTTGGTGTCCACAGCGCAGATTACTGATGGGATAAAAACGTGACGTCACAAGCGCAAATAGGGTTGCCAAGCGTTCCGTATATGCGGGACTGTCACGTATTTCACTACTCAGTCCCGTATTACTATTTGTCCCGTTTTCTCCCTAAATACAGTCAATGGAGACAATTGAAGCATCTTTGATTTGTCATTATAATTTTAAAAGGACTTGCGCCAATTTTTATAATTTTGTGAAAGAAGAAAATTATATAATTAAGAAAGTAAAATCAGCTTTAAAATATGACTGGGCTAAAAAGGATTAGCGTTGCATCTTTTTTTTAATTATTCTACGTATTCATTTTATTAGATTGTTTAAACTTTATTTATTTTTTATCAGAATAAAATAAACCATTACCTGCCATTACTTTTTTTTGTCTAGCACTTAAACGTCCCGTATCAATGCTTGCCAATTATGACAACCCTAGCAATATAAGACTGCGCTTTTGGATGACGAGCAGTTGCGTTTATCATGTGATTATGACATCACAGAGTTCTAGTATTCAAGAACTGAAACGATTCTCAAATTACATATCTTAAAGATTTTTCATCTGCCGATGTGATGGGTTATTGCCATAACTTTTTAATTAAAAAAATCTTAACTTTGCCAAAAATTAAATTTTCTGTCTTATTATCTAACTTACAATGAATAAGCGTAATACTTTACTTTGCATTTTTATACACACTTTGCACAGTTCTTGAGCAAACGATTACTGTTACAGTTCAACGAAATTCCTTTTTACTGCATGAATTATGGAACATTTTTGTTCCAAAATGGAATTCTTTCAAATATTTTTTTTGCACTGGCAACTTTGCCATTATTACATTTGAATTATTGAGTGAATTGTTTCTTTTTTATGCTAATGAAATTCAAATTATATTTTTAAAAACATTTGAGCATTAACGTTTAAAACTGCGTGTGAATATCACGACCATTATTGTTTTAAACTTAGATTATACTTTATAATACGAATTTTTCCCTGCAAGCAATTTAATTTGCCATTAATTTTACAATAAAGCTGAAAAGTAACTTAACGCATAAATTTGAATAGTAATGTTGGCATATTATTAACGCACGAAGAAATCATATCATCTATAAGGATGAAACGATTTCATTCAACTGAGAAACATTAAAATTAATAAAACAAAATTAGCACTTTACAATTTTAGGGGACATTCGAAAGTGTTCTGAATAAGGACCATTTTTTCGAATCCTCGAAGAGGATTGGACACTTAGGGATCTGCAGAGTGTAGTTTGAGAATTCTTGATATGCCATTACGGAAAGAATAAGGAGGAACGTGCCAATGGTCAATTTAGGTTAGTTACCCTCATGTGTCAGATAATGAGATAAAGATACGAATAAATAACCGCTGTATTTGTAGAGAATTATAAAGATCATGCCGGTTATTTACTTATGACGTATCCCTTTCCATTCCGAACACTGAAAAAAATATTAGCACTTCCTAAAAATAAATAGTATGTGCAATTTTTTTCCTTGAGAATCTGTATCAGATCTACAACTTTGCCCTCTATTAATTTATGGTAAAGAAAATTGAATTAGGTTACGCGCAGTCATTTGTCAAGATGGCTTTCTGAATAATTATGTTGCAAAATTTGACAAACCACGGATATCATATTTTTGTGATCCCAAAACTCATTCACACGACTTGATAAATGTGTAAATGACTCCCTTATAAAAGATTTGTTGTAGAGACGTGAAATATTTTGCTGTCCATTTTATTTAGCTATTAATTTATGGTAATGAAAATGGAATTAGGTTACGCGCAGTCATTTGTCAAGATGGCTTTCTGAATAATTTTTGCCGAGAATGTTGCAGAATTTGACAAATGCAACGGTTATCACATTTTTACGATCCCAAAACTCATTCAGAAGACTTGATAAATGTGTAAATAACTCCCTTATAAAAGATTTGTTGTAAAGCCATGAAATGTTTTGCTGTCCATTTTATCCACAACTGATATTTTAAGTACAGTAAAACTGAAGGTATCTCAAATGTATAAGTTAAAGTTGAAAAAAAATAACCGTAGAAATTAGAGAAAAAAATTTGTTTCGTGTTTAGATGAATAAATAATAGAATCATGAAAGACGCAAAACACGTATTTTTTCATTTCAGCAAATCCAACTGAATTTATGTATCGTATTCGTAATGAATACAAGATCCAGGAAAAAATGAAAGAACTAAAGGACAAGCATAATAAATTTGTAAACTAAATTTATTTCACAGATAACATCAATATTTCAGCTGATTTAAGCCGAGAGGTAAAACAGGTTCTAAAATTCTTCCCCTTTCAACACTTTCATCTGTTGTGATTTTTTTCTTTTTAATTTTCATTCTGGAAAATAGTTTTTATATTTAGGTGTTCTTTTATTGGAATGAAATCTACCATCACAATCTATGAAACTTTCTATTTTCCCACTTTTATATCTATCATAGTCCAATTATTATTTTGAGATATCATACTGCCTAGCTAACTCAAAATTTTGACTGGAATTGTGCAAGATTTTATCTAACAAAAGTAAGAAATTTTGTATCTTCACAATTTGTTACCTACAAGAGAGCTATTACAGCACGGATCTAATCATTTTAAACTGTCATCAGATGACGAAGACAACACCTAAGCCAGCACCTATTCTTCTAGCTTTCACGCAACACCAACGTGAGGACATTTGTCCCACGACTGCAGAACTGGCGTGTAGCAAGCCCATGTGCAGCATAATTCTTCGATGGAATTGAATTTGAAAACCATGTTTCCTTGATTTCGAAACTCCCATCAAGCTATCGCGACCCCAAGAAACTCAGGAATTAAATCTTTGTGAAAAAAAACCCTCATAGTTTTTAGATAATAAACAAATAGATAAAAAATGTATTCCATAATGAACTAAATGGGAAAACATGACATGGCACAGGTGGATGCTTTTTACTTTCTCGTATGCAAAGAGGAAATATTGTAATCGTCAAAAAATTCGAACTCGAGATTTTCATGAATCTCCATGTTTTAGATCTCCCTGAGACAAAAAAAAAAAAGGAATTATGTCTGTCTGTGTGTCTGTGAACACGATAACTCGAAAACTCTTAGAGACACAGGGATGAAACTTGGTATGTGATCTTGACACATACTTTGCAGGTTTCTATCTTAATTTTGGACAAAATCCGTCTGCGGGAAGTCTGTCTGTCTGTCCGTGTTCAGGCGAACACGATAACTCAAAAACATAAATAGCTAGATGGATAAAATTTGGTACACAGTTTTATCATCAAGAACGTAGGCCTGCAGCAAAGTTGAACAAATAACTTCTTAACAAAATTACTTAGATAAATGAAATTTTGTATGTGGCCTTCTAACCTTAATTGTAAATTTGTGTCCAATTTTTGTGTCAATCGGTTAAAAAAAGACGTTCAAATTGTAAATTTGTTTTTCTTTATCTTGCGCAGCCCTATTGCGTAATCACGCCGGCTACTGATTCTTTTTCCGCCTTGCTGCATCAAACACAACCTTCGGAAACCCGTGGTAAGATGTTTCGCTTATTTTTTCTCCACTGCGTTAGGGACGCTTGTTCGTTTTACTGCCTTTTAGATTATTTTTTCTCTACACATGTTGGGGAGTATACGAGAAAGTTTAGGGGTACAACTCCCGCTGGTTATAACAGCAAAGTTATATATCTCTAATCCTTTATTAATACTATCAAATTTATATTTACATCACAATTACATTCGGATGGAAGCAACATTAAAATTGGTCACATACTTGAGTTCAATTTAGTTAACATACGTAGTTAAAGCTAGGAAAAAACTCTCACTTGATCAATTATTAAAATGTATTATGCTTTAAAATTATATAAGTTTCTTGAATAATAATCTCCTAGATAACACGGCGTTTACGCTAAACAAATCTCTGCATTGTATTCAACATGATTAATCGCACAAATCGTAGACATTAATCATTGAAATCATGGCATGATTCATTAATCATTAAAATCATAAACAAAATTCTTTTTCTGCATTTCGTGAAGTTAGTCTGTTCAACTCTGCTCCAAGCAATGTTGTTTTGCTTTCATAACTTTTTCCAAACGAAACGATTGAAAATGCGAACCTATGTTCTAACACCAAGGACAACAAATGATACGCTGTCGTTTTAAGCCATTTTTAACGACAAAGACACATCATGGGAAATAAAAAATAAAAAAAGCGAAACAAAACAATAAACAGATAACCTTGCAGCGAGTGGAGAAAAATAGGAAACAAAAGTTGTTATTATTTTGAATAAATAAACAAATACAGAAAGGGAGAGAGATCTGGTGATGTTTGAGCAGCGAGTTGGCCGGAGTGTTTTAACGACCAAAAGATAATCACCTGTCTCCAGTGGAAATAAAAAAAAGCAACTGGGTGAAAATGTTTTCTGTTTGTTTGTACTTGGGAGATAGTTTTTTCCGACAACCGTCGCTCGCATTGTGAAGCCTTTTCCATGAAAGGGTTCATTGACCTTCCAAATAACACAACTGAACAGTGCAACGTCCAGAGCTTTCACGAAAAAAGAAAAAGGACGCTTAAAATTCTCTTACTGCTTAAACTACCTGTTTTAGTCAAGTAGAAGTCGTATATGTTATTAGGCACGCCATTGTTGTACTCAGTTATGGCAACTAGCTATTACAACTGCTCTGAAATTACTCCTGATTGAATTTTGTTCAGATAAAGGTATGCTTTTGAACCTGAGTTAAAAATTTTGTTTGCATCAACAGATCTTTGAACCTTTCCTGAAAAAAATAATAAACTTGTATTATTACAAATTATTCCAAGAATCATCTATGGCCACTAAATTTTTCTGCGACCCCAAGAGTTGATATGAAAGGGGAAATGTAATAGATTAGTGACCCATTGACCAACGGTAAACATACAGAAATTTAATTAAATATATTTATTAACTATATTATTTTATCACACTTCTCTTTCTTTTCATATTTTGTTAATATTCTGGGACCATCTCTTGAAAAAAGTTTTACCCCTGCGCCTTCCTCTGAATTTTGTTGAATCTTTCCCGTCCCCTCCCTCTCTTCTCACTGTAAGGAAGAATTTGAAATTGTAAGCAACTAAAATCAAAATGTATAAAACTCATATATATTTACTTGTACATTCTTCAATTAAATTTCAGATAAGATGTTATAAACTATACTTTCCCTTGGTAGTTGCTAAAATTGTTCTTATTTTCTTAGTTTAATTTTAGATATTTTAAAAATATATTATGATTATAAATTCAGATCCAATTCTGGTTAAATATCCGTGAAGAAAAAATTATCAAACAAACTTCAAACTACCTAATTGAACCACGTCTTATCATTGATATATTATTAAACATGTTGCTTGGCTACATCTATTATTGTTATATTATAAATAAAATAATAATAATTATAATATATTTAAATATTATTTGAATGTTGTAATGTAACTATTCTACTCCTAATTTTACTATTTGAAATTTATGTTAGTAGAGATATTTTTATTATGTTCCATTTGCAATTTTGGGAAGAGTTTTGTAAGTGTTTTTCTAAATTTTTCTTTAAAAGTTACTATTTTCACATTTTAATTTCTTCATCAAATATTGTTATTTATTCAAATTTTACTATTGCTTTGAGTTTTACGCTACTTTTGTTGTGTTAAAGTTTTAGACTTTCTGTGCATTAATGATTCAATTTCTTATTTCAATTTGCATCCACCAGGCGGCATCCATTGTCATTTTAAATGCATCTGATCAACTTTGTTGACTTGTTTTCTCAGAAATGAATGTCATGGACTTGGTCCACTTTGAACTCCACACCTTCCATGATAGATGATTTTATTTTGTGACAGCAGAATGTATCTTTCCTTATGTTTGTGGAGGACTGACTTAAGAGTATAGATTTTTGAACCAAAGGGTTTGGGATGCGATTCTACCAGAAATTTGTCGTGCATCTCGACTTAGCGCATGTTAAAACAGACGGGATCAAACGTCCTCCTATTGGTGAGGAGGCTGCAGCGTCCTAATGGTAAGGTCTCAGCTTCGGAAGGCTCCAGCTTCTAAACCCGATTCCACTGAAGCATCTGGCAGTGTTTGTGAGCCTGTTGCACGCTAAATATGACGTTGGTCAAACGTCCTCCCGTTGGTGTGCGGCAGAAGTTTGGAGAGGGAGGTGACAGTTCAGGTGTCGTCATCTGGGTTCAAGATTTCGAGGTCCGTCATAAAATAGCCCTGTTGTTGCTTCAAAACAAGACGTTAATATAACTAAACTAATCTAATCTGGTGAGTTGCTGAAATTTGAAAAGGGGAAGTTCGGCTCAGATATCATCATCTGACTACCGTTCAATATTACAAAGTTCGTCTCAAAACGGATGTCATAAGACTTCAAACCGGAACGTTAATTCAACAATTCAATCCATTTTCTTATTCTGTTTTTCAATAATTAGTTTTATCTAACATGTTTTTTCACCGTGTTTAGAACGTTTGTTGTTCCAGGAACGCGGGCCACACAGGTTGAAAATGATTGATTTTCACTAACATGGAAAACAGATTATTTCCCACGAAATTCGGGTAATGTCTTAGGGCACCGTAAGATCCCGACAATTCTGCTACGCTTAACGCTGCTGTGGTATAACGCGGTTTTTCTTCGAATTCTGTATTTTTTCATTCATTTGCTTCTATGCGGTTTCCAGACCGTTAAATTCACACAAAAGCGTGGTAATTTCGATGTTGGGCGGTTAATTGCCTTTTAATGGACCAGGAGCCAGTTTTGGCCAGGCTGCACTAAACGGTCGGTAATATTGATGTAAACCGAAACCGCTAGAATTTATTGCTTTGACCATCAGTGCAATTCGATTTAGATTCGGAAGATGCGAGACTAGTATCTTCTGACGAATATCCATCACACCACATGATGTTTGACAGTGCGTTTAATATAGTTATGATCTGCATCAAAATGGACCTTATGCACACTTTGGGTTCGAGAGTATAGAAAAACAGCTGTGGAGGAATAAACAAAACGATCGGCCTATAAGCGACTCAGAAATAAAAGCAGTTCTGAGTCAGCTGTTTAAGACTGACCAATGGCTGCCTCCGGCAGGTCAGGTGTCGGAGGATGTGACGTCACATGCATAAGGTCCATCATTCAGTAAGTTGCCTCATGTTGCTTCAAAACAGGACGTTAATATAACTAAACTAAACTAAGCAAAGCTTCGAAATTCATCAAAATCTGGAGACCCTTTTTTTTTTTTTTTTTTTTTTGAAGATTAGAATACTTTTTCTGAAAGTGTTTGGTATACGAATACAGTAGAACCCCGGAAATTCGAAGATCGGTAATCCGAACAACTTTTTTAAATTTTCTGAAAAAAATGTTACTGAAAAATGAAAGAAGACAATTACGAATCAGAAACAAAGCTAATGTTTATTCCTAACTTAAAAGAAGCATTTGAAGTTATCTTTAAGAATGAATACAGCATCTTAATTTGCAGAAACACTAGATAACTCAGATATCTTCATTTTGGTGTCGCGGGACTTCCGATGTACATGAAAATCGTGAGATTTCCGATTGGGGGAAGATGAAGAAGTCTCTCTTACCAATTCAGAAAGAGGGGAAAAGAAACTTAAAAATGAAACACTTTTGAAGAGTGCTTTATGCAGCTTAAAATCAAAAGAATCATATATAAGTCAATATATTAATTGTGATGTTAGTGAAGGTTTTTAGTCAGGGATGGGTAACTGGTACATACATATATGTAGACTACTGTTACATACATAGTCTCGATTAACCGGGCCCAATTCACATTGAGCAGCAAGAAGAAGTTACACCAGCAATTCTGATAATGACACTAACAAAATAGCGTACCATCTGCTAAGAGACATTTACCCCCCACCCCCCAGAAAAAAAGCCATCAAGGACTTCTTACAACTGTCATTCTTGAAATAAAGCCGTTTTACAAGAGGGGAGGTTGGGGGAAGAGAAATGCTATCGGAAGTCCCACGAATCGAAACTCCCACGGAATCCTTCTTTTTACCCTCAACTTGTTTGCCACTGTACCGTGCGAATCGCCGCGTGCTCTTTCCGTACGCCTTCACAGAGCATCCAGAGTCAATACGCTACTGCATTTGGTACATCAAGAGTATTTTACCGAATTTCCCGGATAATCCAAATTCTCCGGAATCCGAACGGGAGTCAGGCAAAATTAGTTTGGATTCCCGGGATTCTACTGTAATTATAAAGCATCTTCCATGAAATTAAATTGCAGAAAGCGATTAGACGCAACTGAACTCCCAGTTGCAACCTCCACTACATCAAAAGTGTCGAGTTCCACGATTTTTAGAAATAAGGAAATATCCGCTTCGCCATCAGCGATGAGTTTCATATCTTGTTGACGAAAATTGTTGGCCGAAAAAAGGATGAAAAGGCAGATGACTTTAGATGACTTCGGAACGAAAAAAATTTAAATGTCAAACGAGGAAATATTCTCTATGTCATGAACGCAAATTTGTTGACTTTTACTTACGATTTATTACGGAAATCAATTATGAAATAGAAAAAACGTTTACATCGTTTTGATTCGTCGTTCTGTTTCGTCGCCTTCAATATTTGCGAGTTAAGATTAACTTGACTGAATACTGTTTTATTTAGCGAGTCATTTGTTTTCTAATGTTTAGTTTAGTCAGGTTAATACCTCGCTTAGAATTTAGACTAGAGTTATTTTGGAATGGAAGCTTTCGTTCCGAGCCTTCCTGACGCTTAAGAAGACACTTCGCTTTCCAAATCTCCACACCACAACAACCTTAGGAGGTCTGACCCACAACGCCTGTGTTCCCTTGATCGAGATAATAAAATAAATTAAAGACACTGTCGTAACTGAAAATTAAAACACGACAGCTGGATAAAAGTCCCTTTTTGAAAATAGCCAAGGCCTGTTGTAAATGGATTTATTTTTTAGCCGAAGTTAAGCCAATCTATATAACAGCAAGTTTAGATATAATAATGTCCCGTTTTGAAATAGCACGAGAGTATTTGGGGACGAACCGAGCGATTTTCAACCATGGTCATAACACCACAGCATAATACCCCAGAACTCGGAGCATGAAGGGCTTCCTGTCGGTTGGATGAGTATGTGTGAAACTTTATTGAAAAGCTAAAGCAAAAAAAAAAAAAAAACATCATGAGATATAAAAACACATAAAAGGTAACATAATTACACATAAACAAAGAAGAATATAATGAAAAGTACATAGAGGGTTACAATACGAGTATAATATAAAATATATACAAGAGGAGTTATCATATGAGTGCAGTGAAAGGGTAGAATGTTTCCTTTAGTTGCATTGTTTCATACAGTTGCAGCTCCATGATTCGGGGCTGTTAATGTTGTTCGATGCGACGATAAAGAAGATTGATAATGTATTACAACCGGTTATATTGATGATTATTGTCGCAACCATCCTAAAAATTGTGTGACTGGTTTTTTTCTCTTTTTTTTTGTCTTGTTACTTACACTTAGGGATAGCTGGAATTGTAACTCCAGGGTTGGCAGTGATGTGAAGGGTGAATTTTTCGAAGATAATAAGGACGACACCTGAGCTGCGCGCCAATCCCCCTTCGTACACTTTCATGCCACACCAGCAGGAGAGCGCTTGCTCTTCGACGTCAGATTTCATGTGCACCAAGCGCACACACACGACGGTCTTTGGTGGGATGGGATTCGAACCTGACACCCTCCCTCACCTCCAGGCCACCTCGAACCTCACCTCCAGGCCACACTCAGAGCATCACCTCCAGGCCACCTCAGACATCACCTCCCAGTGCCCGAACCTCCTTCCAGGCAAGCCTCCCCTCAGGCACCAGACACCCGACTCAGACGTCTCCTCAGGCCTCTAGGCCTCAGACCTCGCACAGCCCCAGCCTCCAGCCAGCCCTCAGACTCTCCGGTCGCTATGTCCTCCAGGCCTCAGACATCATCCAGGCTGCCTTGGCCCAGGGTGCCTCAAGCCTCCTGAGCCGCTAACCTCACTTCCAGGACCA
Organism: Araneus ventricosus; assembly: GCA_013235015.1. Lineage (NCBI taxonomy): Eukaryota > Metazoa > Arthropoda > Arachnida > Araneae > Araneidae > Araneus > Araneus ventricosus. Next base: position 111,534 of record BGPR01002572.1, on the reverse strand, counting down.
CTCGAACCTCTCCTCAGGCCACTCGACTCCTCAGGCCCCTCAGACCTCACCTCCAGGAACCTCAGACCTCACCCAGGCCACCTCAGACCTCCTTGGGCCACCTCAGACCTGCTTCAGCCTCAGACCCATACTCAGACATCGCCTCCAGAGCCCTCAGACATCCCTCAGTGCCCAGACCTCTGCCTCCAGGCCACTCGACCTCACTTCCAGGCCACCTCGAACCTCACTTCCAGGCCACCTCAGACCTCTCCCAGGCCACCTCAGACCTCCTTCCAGGCCACCTCGGGCAATCACCTCCAGGCCACCTCAGGCAATCACCTCCAGGCCACCGCGGTCTCAATGCAGCGCCCAAAAAATGACGTTAGACTAGGGATAGGAAAAACTTACCGGTTTAAACCGAACCAGGGATTTTTTTTTTGTTTCAGTTAACCGGTTTTTTCAGTTGCCGGTTTTAAACCGGTTATTTTTTTAAATCCAAAAACCGGAGGTTAAAAACCTGCAAAATCAGCTATCAAAAGATAGACTCGATTTTAGGTTCGAGTTATGAAGTTTTGAATTTCATGGGCCAATGAATGGCCACCGCTTCCTCGAGGCGGACATTGAGATGGTCTAAAATAGTCATAGTCAAGCTTTCATAACTATTAGTTTCGGCCGCAGAAGAGTGGAACATTTTGTTTAAAATTTCAGTGTGCCAAAAATATTTTAATAAATATGATTAATAGGAGCGAGGGACTGTACAAAAATTTAGACACAGTTTTTTTTATTATTATACATATAGAAGCAAAGAACACAAAATACGATTATTTACGTCTGTACGCTCTAATTTTTTTTATTTGTTAACAATACTTAATACAATTCTTAAAATTTTGTCTACAATACTTACTTTTGTATTAATTACTCATTTATTATTATTATTTATTGTATTAATTACTTATTTATAATCATTACTTATTACATTAATTAATTATTGTATTAATGCTTACTTACTGTATATTATTATTAATAATAAATACTGGCCACAAACGTTGCTTAAAAAAAAAAAACGAAAACCTGTTGTTTCAAAAACCGGTTATTTTGAGCGGCTTTAACCGCCAGGTTAAACCGGAAGTGAAAAAAAACGGTTTAAACGAAAATCGTTTTTTTTTTTTTTTTTTGCAATAACCGCCATTCCTACGTTAGACCCTCATCTTTAAATGCAATATACAGTAGGTCCACATAGAGAGCGATGCTTCAGTGGAATTGAATCTCCAATCCAAAATCAAGACTCTTCTAGCATGCTACCATGGCTCACAGAGTTGGAATTATCGTCGTTTAAAAGAGCATTATTTATCACCTTCATTATAGTATTAGTAAAATCGTTGTAATTAAATACTTATTAGGCTATGATTTTATTTTTATTTGTTTATATTATCGTCTATTATTTGCATTGCAAATTAATTCGTTAATTTAGTATGAGCTGATTAATTTAATATAAGCCGTATTAAAATAATTTATATCAGTTTTATCCTCCTTGTTTTAATATTCTCTAATTATCCTCGTCTAATTTTTATATTTCTATCCTCAGTCAAAATGATGGAGTTCCTGTCTATGAAATTGTTGTGAATTACGTTAGACTATTTTTTGCCCTTTTTCTCATTATGAAATGTAGCGTGAATATCTGAGTTTTCTCTCGAATTGTTTGCTATTATTTGGTGGAATATTTAAAGTTTTCTACTGTGGCGCCATCTGTTAACAAAACGTTAGGCTTGAAATGCATATGGAAACTTGGAGATTTTGTGAGAGGATTTTAGTTTTCTTTGACTTTTAAATGCTTTCAGAGGGAGGCAAAGTAGTTAATAGAACTTAAGAATTAGTTTTTAGATGTGTTTGTAATCAATTGGCAGAATATGAGATTAAATCTAACAATACATCGTCAAACCCACCGTCAACAATAAAGTATCTGTAGAATTCAGTCATGGTCATTTGGTTTCAGGTTTTGTGGTGCTTTCAATACCACAATAAATAATTTTACTCTGAAATGATTTTAAATGATAATGTCTTTTTGTTAAAAGTTTTTATATTAATCCATTAGTAAAATAACTGCAGTTTGATTAAGATTATTTTTATTATGCAATATATATATAGAAAACCAATATGCCTTTTTTTTCATAAATTTCAATCTAGTCTCTACAGAATTTAGAATCATAATGGAAGTGGTATCTGTTCCTTTATAAGAACACCCCACTGAAAATATTCTTTGCCTACGATGCAAATCCATGGTGTGACTGTAATCTAAAATTTATTGTCACTATCATCTAAAATTTATTGTCACACTAAAAATCTTCGAAGTTTTATGCTACACTTAATAGACATATATTAAAGTTTATAATCACACCATCAGTCTGTGATCTCATGGCGTTAGTCATACATCAGAAGATTTTTGGTCATGTCAGCGACATTTTAAAGCGCTTCACAGCGAAATAAATTGTTATGAACCCTGATTTGTTGTTTTCAGTCTTAGTTGACTTTCCTAGTAGTTAGAATTTGGATGAAATTTGTCTGTGGTCGATTGGAAACGAAAGTGTACATACGCGTATCAAAAAAGTTAGTTAGAAATATTATTCTGTTTGACTAAATTACTGCCAATACACTGAAATTTCTAACTGCCATGGAACCTGAGTGAGAAAATTAACCCTAATACCAGTAGAAGTAGCTCTAATAAGGTCAACAACAGTCACATTCTCTTTTGGCATCTGCACTCCGCCCAGAAGTTCCTACTCCTTCATACACCTGGGTGACATTCGCATTATCCCGTGGAGAAATACGTGTTCTCCAGCGATGCAATACACGCTTGTTCCTGTAAACTGGTCTGCCCATCTTCATTTGCCATGGTTTCCTAAAAGAAGATATTGCCGTGGTTGCCTAGTGGTAAGGTTTCGGCTTTGAGGCGTGAGATTTCCAGATTCGAAACCTGATTTTAGTGAAGATCCGCCGTGCATGTGAGCTTGTTGGACGTTAATTCATACGTAGTTGGTCAAACATCTTCCCGCCGGTGTGGTGCGGAAGTTTAGAGAGGCGGTGATAGCTCAGGTGGCGCCCTCGTCATCTGACTGCGATTCAAAATTAAGAGGTCCGTCCCAAAATAGTCTTCTTGTTATTTTTAAACGTGACGTTAATACAACTAAACTAAAATTTAAAAAAAGTCCTCATAAATTGGAAGTGGAACAAGCAAAAAAATAATAAAATTAAGGGACATTAAAGGCATCAAATGTTGGTACAAAAAGAATGAAAAATAAGGCTACGTAGCTTTGTATCGTATAGGGGGAAACAAAGCCAGAAGAAATGATACAGTGCAGAAAATGTCATACTTGGGTTCATACATTGTGTGATGGTGTGAATTGAAGAATCAAAAAAATAATTTTGCTTCAATAGTGCTTTAAGAAATCGAAATCCACCTTGGCAAATCAGTGGTCCGATCTGGGAAAACTGTTTCCTTATTTGGACAGATAAGATGTACACTATATGGCCAAAAGTATCCGGACACTTTCAGCTTTTCACAGTTTTTAGAATTTTTCCTGAAAGGTTTAACTGACTGCCCTTAAACTTCGACCATGTGAAGAATAGGCTTTAACTCACATTTTATATTGAAGATTCGGTACTGAGGGACCGTCTACAAACTGATGAAGACAGAAACGTTTTTGGCCCACCCCGCTTCACAGAATACTGTTAACAAGATGAAACTTTCAGACATGGTTATGTTTAATGTGCATAATATTTACAGGAATTTTCGTAAACTCAGAACAAATATTTGGGAAGATATAAAGGTCTTCTTAAAAAATCCCAAATTTTCCCACCTGTTTTTTGCTTATAACATGCAGAGTTTTCTGTTATATTATGCAAAACTTACAGAAAAAATGACACTATGTTAGAGAAGCATTTTGTAAAAATTTTGAAAAATAGTTTTGAATATTACAGGAAATGTGAGTATTTTCAGTAAATAATGTTTTACTGCGCATGTGTGAAACATAGCGTAATTTTTCTTTCATAACTTTAAATTCAGATATAGAGGGCAAATTATATAAAAAATTCAGTTGAATATCAGTAGTAGTCAGAAAGATATCGGCAGAATACGACAAGAAGAATTTTAGCTCCTTTCGAAGAGAAGCTAAAAGATGAGGGTGCATGCATAACTTAAATTCCAGCTAATTAGGCACTATAAATAATAAAAATTTTATTACTTTAATTATATTATTTACATGATTATTAATAAGTTACATATTGTTATAATTTTACGGCCAAACGATATTTTTAAATATATTTCTTTTATGGCGAAGCGATTTCTTTTATCTAATTAATTTCTTTTCTTAAAATATTTTAATAATTCTACAAATATATTTTTTTATTCGTTACAAATATTATAAGTGCTCATGGGTATTCAGAAAGTTCTAACCACTATACAATTTAATATAACTATTCAAAGATACATGTTTAAAAAATATCAATTTGTGTACAACCCCTCATCCTTTAGCTTCTCTTCGATAGGAGTGAAAATTCTGCTCGTTGTAATGCCGGTATCTTTCTGAATACAAATGATATTAAACTGAATTTCTTATATAAGTTTCCCTATATATCTGACTTTAAAGTTGTGAAAGAAAAATTATGCTATGTTTCGCGCATGCGCAGTAAAACATTATTTACTAAAAATGCTTATATTTCCTGTAATATTCAAATTGTTTTTTCCAATTTTTTACAAAATGCTTCTCTAATATATTGTCATTTTCTCGGTAAGTTTCAGATAATATAACAGTAAACTCTGCATGTTATAAGCAAAAAACAGGTGGGAAAATTTGGGAGTTTTTACGAAAACCTTAATATTTTCCCAAATATTTCCGCTGAGTTTACGAAAATTCCTGTAAATGTTATGCACATTATACATTACCATTTCTGAAAGTTTCATCTTGTTATCAGTATTCTGTGAAGCGGGGTAGGCCAAAAATCGCTTTGTCTTCATCAGTTTGTAGACGGTCCCGTAATTGCCCTCAGGACCGAATCTTCAATGTAAAATGTGAGTTATTATTTATTCTTTACATGTCCGTAGTTTAAAGGCAGTCAGTTAATTCTTTCCGGAGAAATTCTAAAAAAATGTGAAAATCTGAAAGTGTCCGGATACTTTTGGCCATATAGTGTATATATTCTACTTTAAATTATATTTCTTAAAAAGTTAATTACATTGTTTTGAAGATAAATAAACTACAAACAATTCTCCTACTTGTTTCTTTATTAAAATTATTTCTATAATACATTCCGTTCCTTCAGATAATTTTTTTAAAATGTTCAGGTGGTCCTAAATTCGGCAGACTTCCCTATAACTACATAATTATTCTTAGGGAAAACGTCATCAGGAAGCTTGGCAAAGCCAACGATTTGACCCAAACTGGAAGATTTGTTTACAAATCTCCCATATCGAGCAAGATGCTGCGATTCCTCCCATAAATCAAACTGTGATCGAAGATAATCTCCTCTTCCGTTTCCCCGAGGGCCTGTCGTCCTTCGCTCGATGCGTCCGTCGGAGGTCACCCACGGCAACTCGCCCTGACCCGAGAACCAGTTCAAAGAAGTCGTGCATCGAATCGAGAGCCTCCTGCCATTCGACCCGTGAGGGATTTCCCTTTAAACAGTATAGGCTATTAACTGGTGATTTTTTTGAAGGGGGTATGGTACTTAAAAAAGAAATAGGGAGTGCTCTCTCTTCAACTTTCTCGCTTTCTTCTACGCAAGGATGTGTAGTCAAAGATTATTGTTCCAAGGCAGCTGCACTTTTTCGACTAGCACCCATAAAAATGTTATAAAGAGCATCTAAAATATCTTTTCCATTGTCGGTTTGCTACTATTATATTTTGATTTCCTAACTTCGGTATCTTCCTTGTATAACTTTGTAGCATATTATCTGTCAATTATTTTTATACTATGTTAAAAATTAATCTACTCATTGATACCAGTTTGATTTCTGTGCTAAATTTTTCTCCAATTTCCACAATATTTTAAAAAAGGGCATTTTTAATTAAGGCTACGATAACGCTCACACAAACAAATGTATTTTATATTTTCACAGGTCGAAATGACAATGTTCAAATAAATAAATGCAACAACTAACAATGCATTCTTTGAATATATTTTCTAATATATTCCCTGCCGTGATAAATTATCTTTATATTAGTGAGGAAAATAATTTGCAATATTAAGTTGGCATTTAGAGGCTATACCAGAATTATTTGAGGACCGAACCTCTAGATTTTGAACTGTTGTCAGATAACGAGGACATAGTGGCATAGCTACAACTTTTGCCGTCCGGGGAGAACTCGCAACATGCTGCCATTACATAGGGCACATAAACGTCAAAATAAAAATAAATCCCCGGTAAAAACATTTAGACATTTTTAACATGATTCGTCGTTTAACAGCCCTCTATCTCTGCAGAAAAGTGGCAAAATCGCTCATCCATCATCGGCAATTTACCGAAAACAGGCGGAAAATACAAATTATTGTATTAGTTATTTTTCATGAACACATTACCGCTGCTTTTCTCAGTTATAAAATTATTTTCCTGCATGACTGATTTGCCGCCCCTTTCGAAATTCCTCCTCCTCCGCCCCCCTTCAGCTTCGCCACTGCGAGGACAACACTTGAAGCGCCACGCCACTCTAACGTGAGAACGTCTGACCACCGCAAGATGTTAACATGTGCAATGTCCTATACTTGGCGTATTTTCTGTGGAATGGATGCCTCGAACAAGTGACTCGCCGATTCTGAAGCCAAGACTTGAGCATCAAGCCATCACTCCCTTGATGCAACGACAGATTAAGTGGTTTGTTAGTTACATCTTATAACCACATTTTCAGTGTTTAAATCGAGGTTCGTTCCATGCAACCAATGTAAGAAAATGATGTAGCCCTCGTGCTGTGTGAATATGCATCAACCTCTTAAAAGTGAAGAATTACAATTTGCTTTATGGCAAAATCCCATGCCAGCAGCGAAAGATGAAGTTTCTACCGCCGCTTCCGAGCTGCAAGGAATGGAGATCTTCTTATCAATGATTTTTTTATCATTTCGATTTAAAAACTGAGGGAAGGAAACACTTCCTCTTTTCTCCCCGTTTACATGCTGTTATTACTTCCTTCTAATTAAGAACTAATGGAGCCAATTTTTATGATGTCGTCACATGGCAAAAGTAACTGAGCATATCATTCCACACGTTTTCTGAAATGACTCACGCCTGTGATGATACTTTCTATCTAATTGCATAATTCCTTCTCTTCTATCTCTTAACTATACTAGAGTAGAAGGGCATCTAATTAGTAAGTGTGAATCACAGGCGTGAGTCAAAGGACGTCAACGGCATGTTAAGCACTGCATTTGAAAACGTATTTAATTTTAAATAAAGGGCTTTGCTGTAAAATTGGAGATGGTAGGTCTACAAATGGAACCAATTCAATGAATTTTGTTTGTTTGTTTGTATATGATTTGTAACAACTGGATGCTCAATCATAACGATGCAGAAAATCGCGAGATTTCTCTCTCGCTTTTCAATAAGCATTTATTATCATTGAGGAATCTTCTTCCTGCCATGCTTGAACCCTGCCAATCGATGGTATTGTTTTATACTGCGTGTTCCATTCGATCTATAATTGAAACTCATCGATCAATAAGCCATGTTCCGCTCTCAGCGTTCTCACCCTTTCTACAAGAAGACCGTCTTCCACAGCCAGCGGCCCTCATTGAACGTGCCTCTGACGTCATCTTGCAGAGGTCAACTTCTGATGCGTATCACCGGCAGCAAGCGAGGAAGTGGCGTTACGTCACGAAGCCACCTTAATTGCTTCTAATTATGATCCCCCTTCCTACAGGACATTATAAAAGAGGTAGGGAGATAGATGAAAGTGGGAGCGGAAATCACCTGCGATGCTGGATCGAGAGTTGAATCGCTGCTCGTAAAAGATCTGTTGATAGGTTCTTGGTAGGAGAGAAACAGGTGGTCAACCTTTGGATGAGTTTCTACGGTAGCGCAAAAATATTGCACGATATCGAACGATATCGTGCAATATTCGCAGTATCATATAATATTGCACAATAACGCATAATATTGTATAATCGTACAATATTGTACTATATCGTATTATAATTATTACCGCCCTACAATATGGGTTGTTGACGTTCTGCAGGGCTAACTATGGTCCAGAGATACCCGGAATTCCTGATTTTTTACTTTCTCTAAACCGGAATTTCCGGATTTGTGAATTGTGAAATCGCTATCTTTCTCAACTTTTTTTCAGAGCAGATTTTTCCCAACTTTTGTTTAAATCATTTGCGGATTAATTGTATTGGCATTGTTATAACAGAAAGAACTCCGCCCCATGTCCCTGTTCCTGCAACCATTACAGTTGCCGTATCAGTTGGATAGACAGGGACAAAATAATTAAAAATTAAAAATGTGGGACGCTTCACGATTTTGAGTGTCATCCTTGAGCAGGGGCTATGTTAATCTTCTCTGTATCGTTCCAATTTTATTACATGTACTGACGAAGTGAGGTCGTGTTGTGACAGACAGTAGAATAAACTTTAACATAGCTTAGATGGTGTTCAAATTGTGAATTATTTGTCCTCATTAAACAAAAATACAAGTGAAGCTTTTTAGGGTCAAAAAATCCATCCGAGGCACTATTGTTAAAGACTTTTGGAACAATTCATTCAAAAGCTGGATAACTTACCAAACTAACTTCTTTAGTGTACGAACCTGCCTCTTTCTAATAAGAGTTCATGACCTCCAACACTTATCTTCAGGCTCTAATGCAATACTTAAAGCGTTAAGTGAAAAGTAATTATCTAAATCGTCTGAACTTCGGATCGTATAGAATCTGCTAGCAAAGTAAACTGCATCAACAATGATTGTAACAATTGTGTTAGAACAATTGCTAGTCATGGTAACTTAACAAAAATAATTGTAACAATTACTGTAGAACAGTTGTCAGCAAAGAAAAATGTAAAAGCAGCAGTTCCTAAACTTGAATCCCACTCCCAAAAAAAGCGAGATAAACTCAGTAATTATGTTAAGAAACCATATAGGTATGACCTTTAATATTCTAAATTATTGGAATTCTATGTTGAACTTTATTCCGCTGTAGTTTTCAGGATTTTGGAAGTGTGGTCGCAATCACCTCTGAATCACGAATTTTTGCAGAATTGCACATTATATAGAGAATTTACGGTCGAAATGTGATTGTATCTAATAATAAGATTGTTTCTGATCTCTGACACTTGGCTGCGTTTTCACTATGCGTTTCTATCACCATTTATCGTTTGGGCCATGAATTCTGAGGCTGGGATGGATTTCTTTTTGACACGAAAACGTCTTTCCGCTCGTTACAGTGATAGGCGGTCAAACTTTCTTGTGTGACAAAATACCGTCAGATTTGAATCGTTAATAACTATACGAGACTAATAATGCGAAAACAATGGTTTAGTTAACAAGTTTATCGCATGTAACAAGGATCTGTGGTAGCTTGAGATTTATCTATTCTCTAATCATTATACTACTCTGTGTAAATATTGTATTAAAGAGATGGATAATTAAATTACATATTAACACGAAATACTTGTTTTATGATTTTATCCCGACGTTTTTACGAAAAATCTACGGCGCGAACTCGAACTGAGCCTTTCTTATGTTTTTATAAATTCTGACTATAGGCCTTAGCTTTTACATTCTCATTTACGAGGTACACAAAGAGACAGTATTGTAGCCAGCAAAATATTTACTCTCGGACCTCGCTAAGTCCAAAATAAACCAATTTGGTAAATGTGTATGTCTGTGAACAAAAATTCAAAAACTGAAGGGGCTAAATGGATAAATCAGATAAGTGTTCTTGACATGAAAATTGTAGATTTGTATGTAATTTTGGACGAAATTCGTCAACGGGAAGTCTATCTGTTCGCCCGTGTGCGCGCAAACACATTATCTCTAAAATATAGCAAGACAGGTTGATGAAATTTAGTATATGTTTTTATTACCGTAACTGTAAATCTATACCGAATTTTTGGCCAAGTCCGTCAGACTATGTGTCGGTCTGTCTACTTGTATGTATGTGAACGTGATAATTTAACGATGCAACAAACTAAAAGCATGAAATTTGGTATGTGGTCTTGACAACAAAATTGTAGATATATATTAAATCTTGAACCCAGTCGGTCAGCGGGAAGACTCTAGAATCTATACGCGATTGTCTTTAGTGTAACATAAAACGCGTCATATACGAGAAAGTCGATAGGTTGGCTTTTCTGTTCTCAGCCTTTCGGAAAGATTATATGAAATGAATCGCAGTTTCAGAATCTAGTTTCAATAGAAGAATTGAATTGAAGAATATGCTGAGATTTGTAATTGCTTTCAGTTCTACAAATAGGTGCAAAGGTGGCCAAATGGTTAGACGGTATGATTGGCATTTGGACTATTTCACCGAAGATCTGTCGTTTATAAGGATCAGGTATATTTTAAATTAGTCGTAGTCCTCCTTTCACCGTGTGTTGTTGAGTTTAAGGATGTTGATCTTAGTGTTCCCCTCGCCATTCGAATACTGCTTAAAATTGTTGTGAAAGCTATTGTAGTAGAATTTTCATTCACACAACAGGTAACGCTGGTGCTCAGAATTGCAGAAATGTTTAATTACGTTTAGAATATTTTTAAGCTAAGTTAATACGTTTTTTTCTCAATTTTGTTTCTGGTTGAAGCGAGGATTTTTGAATGGTCTGTCCGTTGGAGGATTGGAAGTCCCTCCAGTTAAGTTTAAAATGTAGATGTGATATTTTGTGCGTGGTAGTGCCTGTGTGATCAAGTTTTATATTCATCTAAATATAGATGTTTTGTAAAAAAAAGGGCTGGTTTTGTTATAGAATATTATATTTCAGATGCCACATAACTACTTAAGGTAAGTACAAAGAATTTTATACCTGGAACTTTCTTCTGAGCCCATCGAAAGTGCGTTCTGCCTTTCTTTATAATCCGTATTCATAGTTAGACAAAGAGAATTTTAAGTCATGGAGAAAATATCGGCTGTGTCTTACCTTTGTGTGTTCTCCTTAACAAAAATTACGAGGTTTTTATCCTAATAAATATAATGCAGCCTCAAAACAAGAACTTGAGGTTATAATCAAACCATAACAGTTCTCAAAAAGTCAGTTGATGTCATTATTTTCTTGCATTCGTCGAGCCATTTGACATAGTAATGTTGCCGGCGGTCAAAAGTACTGGAAGACTTAACATCTCGTGACGGGAGGACGCAAAATGTTCTTCCTGACACAAAATACTCAGTTCAAAGCTGATAAAATACCTTTCTTAATCCTCTATTCACAGCCATCACGAATCCACTACATCTCCTAGCATGGATCAAGGTGATTCCTGGACATTTAACCCGACAATGCAACATCCTTTGTAAATTCAATTAGCGAACAAAGCACGCGTGATCGAGAAAAATAACATTTAACGAGGTTGAATTAACTCGTTAATTAGAAAACAGCTTCGGAGAAACACCTGGTGTTGGCATTCCCGTATCCAAACAATTAAACTCATAAACGTAATGACCGTGGAACGTGGCGCAGATGGAATTGAAAAAACGAACAGTTCTTCTGCATCGAATTAGCGGTAAAATATTAAAATTCTGGAAGAATACCGTTTTGTTACATCGTGAGCATTCTGCTTTTTAATTGGATAACTCATTTCGTGTAATAATGAAATCGGAAAAACCCAATATATTCATTTATGTATTTCGTGGAATTATTTTATTCAAAATAATTATTTTCTGGAAAAAATATGTATGAACAAAACCGGATACTTATGTAAGATAGTGATTCTCACCCAGTGAGGCACGCCCCTTAGTTTATAATAAAAAAAGTTTTAGCGCGATTACATAAAAAAAATTAAAAAACTAACGTATTAAAATCAAAATAGGAAAAAGGTACATTATATAAATACAAAAATAAAACGTTCGGCTTAAAAATAAATTTATAAGAGAGACATAAAAATTACTAAGACATTAATTATAGTGGATAATTGGTTAAAGAACATTTCAGGCTGAGAAAGAATCGCATCGAATATTTTCGCAAAGAATTTTATACTTTCTCAGGAACAATAAACGCCTCTTCGCACATAAAGCAGAAAAGCAATAGACATTGGACATATTTTTTAACTCTTTCACTTGCACTCTTCTTGGTTAAAAGCAAGCCTTCGATGAGCAATAAATTATGTACATGCAAGGTAGAAGTGTTCCAAAAAATGCAACACCTTCAAATATGTAGGTATATTGAAAAAAAACTTTTCGAACAATAAGGCCATTTTGCATCTGCCTTTTAAAGGCTTTCTGTAGTTTTAACTGCTCTAAAAATTTTCCCCGTAAAAAGAGAAAGAACAAAGATGGTACTGGAGACTATAGTCTTAAAGGTTTTCTGTAATTAAAAAAAAGTCCATTTCTGTCAGTCCCTGATGTTTTCCTTAAGAAGAGAGAGAACACAGAGAAAACTGTAGGAAGGTCTTAAGAGCTTTCAGTAAATTTAACCGTTCTAAAGAAAGATTTCCATTGCTGATTTTAATGGTTTCCTTAGAGATAGATCATAGACAATACTTAAGAATACATAAACTCGCGTATCAAACTCCCAGCCTAATTTATTTTACTCTGCAGAGGTTTTCCTGACTATATTAAAACTGCTGTATCTCTCACGCTTCTTAGTTCTTCGAAATACTCTGACAATCCACTCAGAAAAATGACAATATTCATAACTTAATGTACTTCGGTAACTAAGCACTGACTAACTTCAAAGCAAACGAAACTTCTCTAACAAAAAAAGCAAAACAATCTCTCCCCGATTCTTGTTTCTGTTTTACTTGAATGAGTAATGTTTTGTTAATTCCCACCGAATCGTCTGTTGGACACCTTTCTGTGTCGTTTCCCGGGCAACAAACAGTTCTGCAAACAATTGGTGCATGATCGCTTCTTTGACACCACGTCGTCTTGGCAACGGTGGCAGTGGGAACGTAGGACCAGGGGTCTTCCACCCCATATTTTGACAATCTGTTCTTGAATAATTTATTTCCGTACTGTGCTTGAACTACATCGGAGAACAGTGGCCCTCGTGGTCGAGTGACCCAGATTGAATTTCCATCTGCGGTATAAAGACCCGCTCTATTAGATGTGCCAGTTAGTAAATGAAACCTTAATTTCGTGGAATAATTTCGCCATTTTTTTCCTTCAATGTAGAACAACGGAGAGTTTGATTGCTGAGGCTTAATTACAGAAAACAAAAGAGACACAAATTTTTTTACAAAGCACTTAATTTTCTTAATGGATTGTGGAGAAGTATGTGAGCTCCAAAAAATGTCCAGAGTAAAATTATAAGCATAGTATCGCATCGCAGATATTGCAATGATATTATATGTTTGAAGACTTGAATCAAAAAAGGTTTTTTAGTTTTTAATGTAGATAATAATATCTTTTTTTCGTACAGAAATATTTAAGTTTGGAAACAGAAAAAAAGATCTGGTAATATCTAATTATGTGATTACTGTTCTTCTTACGTAGACGGTTTCTTACAAATTGCAAAGCTCTTTGAATGCAAAATCTTGTGAGTTTTAACTAAAAATTAATTTAAAGTTTTAACTAGAAATTCGTTCCATTCAATTCCCATAACCCAATGGCTGTAGAGTCTTTTGATGATCCCCCGGAAAATTAAATAGAAATTCGTTAAAATGATTACGAAAAGAATATCTGATTCTGTCTGTATAAATAATGTATGAGAACAAGATTCGCTGCCCTTCATGACAATTTAAGTACATAAAATGTAGAATTTAAAGACTTTTGTGCAGTATTAATTTGGAGCCTGTATCTCTTTACCTATTAGATCGCAATTTACGAGACACATGAAAACTATTTTAAAAATTGGCATGTAAAAATTTTTAAATTCCCTTTACGAGTAAGCACCGTGAACTTGCTAAGATTTTTTCAAATCCAGTAGGTGGTTTAATACCGGTGATTCTATTTATTTGCTACTATTTCTACGAAAGACTATTTCTGTTTGGGATATTCAGCAGATATTCCAAATTTCACAGTAATAGTGAGAGATAAAATTATCCCCATTTCAAAAGGATAGTTCGATATTTCGTCTACCCGGAATCTACAGGTTAAGCTGTCAAATGTCAATTTAAATAAATTACATTGGGGATTGATGAAAGTTCACTTCCAAAAATAAGTAGAAGTATTAATAAGCCACAAAATAGTAAAATTATTAAATCTACAACTTTTACGTAAGTGCTACAAAAACATTTTCCATGTTTCCGTTGATTTTATTTAAAGACAAATTTCATTGTTTTATTTTAGATTGATTAGATTAGCTACACAAGAGTTAGTTTGGGAATATTTCAGACATTTTTTGAATTATGGAACCATGGTCAGACGACGAGGACACCTGAGACGCCTTCTCTCACTGCACCACCGAAAGGACGTTTGACTCGGTAGCGGAGCAGAAGGAAGTGGTACAAGTAATATAGATGTTCCCAACGCCAATCTTAGAGGTTGCCATGGAGTCGAACCGTTTGTTCTTTTAATGTCACTTTTTAAAGCCAAACAAGAAGATGGGGCAGAAAAATGTCACACCCTTGGCGTCACTTGCCCTCGGTAGGCCACTGGTTAGACCACGATGGATTTAACATACAGTGCATCAGTATCATCACGGCTGGGCTTCTGATCCCAAAGTCGAGTTTTTGGCACTAGGCCATAGCGTCTTTCTCTGTTTAAGAAAAGGGTGTGCAAGGAAGCCATCTTAATTGAAAACACTTAAGTATTCGCGCTCTAAGACAGCGTGACTAGCTTATAATATTTGTTTAAGAAGTTTAATGGAAAATTCGAATAAGAACTTTCTCAGTTTGTTCTTTACTTTCATGCTCCACGTAACATTGCCGCGGGCAACGCGTGCTCATATTTGGGGCAGATGGACAAACAAAGGAAAGTGCCTTAAAAAGATGAACACTTCTGGCACTTAAATAATTGCATAAATTGCGAAGGTTGCATGGGAAATTTCAACAATAAATGGGAAAAAAATTGAGGTCGATCCATCAATATTGATGCGCACGTGTCCGATTACTGATAAATCCACATTTTCCTAATTAACTTTCGAAATGGATGGTGAGTGAGTAAACAATCCATTAGCAGCAAAACGGTAGCGGTTCCCCTCCTTTCCCCAGCTGGACAGAGGTCACGGTTGTGATGGTTTGGCATGCATATTGGGATGTTCCTTTCCTCGTCCTTCGAGTTCCATTTTGGTGGTTGATTGCAATGAGATCACGCAGCCCATTAATTGAAATCTTTTCATGGACATCATAGGATATGAATTTTACGAAAATCTTGATAGATGACATCACGGTAAGATTTATCGCCGAATCTGAAGAAGCAGAACTAATTTTTTGATTGATCTTTGCTTTGAAATCCAGTCTTTAATTGTTGTCTTCATACGTTAAAAATTTGTACTAATCACGACTGTTGAAAGCTGAGCAAAATGGAGAAAAAGCATATGACGTGATAATCACGTGACAAACGTAAAGACGCATTTATCTTGCATCTAGCAGTAAATTGTCTTACGCCGTACTGTGAAGTTACGTCCTTTTTAACTTTGTCGTGGAGGTTTAGACTCCAGGTTTACGACCTATCCTAGTCCAAAAAAAAGACATTTTTGAAATTATGTGTCTCTTTAAACGAACGAGTTTGTTGTGCCATTGTAAATTTGTATTACATTAAACTTGTGTTCACACTTTATTTAGTGTGTCCTTTCTTTTACTCAATTCACTGACAAACAGCTCCCTTTAGCTATCGCCCTGTCCGTTTGCTACCCCCATGTTCTATTGTAAAAATGACTTGCTTCTGTATGCCAGACGTACTCTTAAAGCTTGTAAAAGACCTTTTGGGACACCCTGTATAAATTTTAATAATCAGTCTGTAGATTGCTTTGAACTAGATTTCATTTAAAAC
>BGPR01002572.1:56946-95487 GCA_013235015.1 Araneus ventricosus | reverse complement strand
CTGTATGCCAGACATACCCTTAAAGTTTGTAAAAGAACTTTTGGGACACCTTGTATAAATTTTAATAATCATTCTGTAGATTGCTTTGAGCTAGATTTCATTTAAAACTGAATTTAAATACAGGATGTTTTTAAACTGGCACTATTCAGAGTCAACTGCAACTCGATCTAAACCAAAACTGAGGAAGAAAAATGATGACATGTAAGGAAGGTACTTGACATTTGTAGTACCAAACATTTATCTTGGTACATCTGAATCATGCGCCCTGGAAAGTTTTAAAACAAGAAGGAAGTCGTTAAATAATATCGCCAACAATTTTTGTTTGTTGGCGATATTTTTATGATTTGAGGTATTTTGAAGATGTCTATTCAGAAAACATCTGGTAATTATTGGAAATAATTCGAAAGACTTAAGTAACAAATATCTTCTTTGATACGAAGAGCACAGGTTACTCCCATTAAAAAAAAGAAACTGAAGCTATAGGTGAGCAAAATTTCGACAAATTCAGAATATTAGGGTGAGACACACGAACACAGATGCGTACACGTATTTTCAAACTATTTCAATAACAAAACGAAAAGTAAAATCTTTAAAATTCACTAATAATTAACTTTTATTTCTTTATATCAAGGTTTCTAAACAATTTTTACAATAATTGTTGAGTTTAGCTTGTTTTTTTAACGGGGGAAGATGTTATATATTAGGAATTGATGGTCTTATATTTTTCTTCTGAAGACAGCTGAAAGCTCAGTACTATTAGCAAGACATCTTAATGCACTCTGGCTTTCACTTAATCCTTCAAGCATTAGATTAGAACCTGAAGTTTGCATATGAACAGTTTTTGAAAGCTAGCTGGAAGAGAACAGTTTATAGGAATAGAAAAGTAATTTATAAACTCTGCAATTGTTCAATAAATTATCCATTAAACCTTTGCGAGTGCAATCTTGAGAGAGATTTTCTGAACCAAAAGTTTAGCATGAATTTGTTTTTGAGAATAAAAAATATTTCAGCCTCCTCAGCATCATGGTTATCAATGTTCAAAAATGTTCTACATTCTGTCATAATATCCCCCATGTATTTAATTTCTGAATGATTTTATTTGTTCTAAAACAAAAGAGAAAGCGTCAATCTCTTCTTTCTGAGTATTAATTGATGGCGGAATGATATTTTTTCTAAAGAAACATTCTGATTCTACACTTCACAAATTCGAAAATTTCATATTCGAGAATGTAAAAAATTCGGAATTCCGTCAATATTCGAAGCACAATCACCTCTTATCTAGTAGAGAGCGTTGGCGAAGGATCTTATTTATTTTTTATGATAAAAGATGGTAATTGATGAACCCACGAACTGTATGTTAAACATCATGCGAAAGACAGAACTGTAGGTAAGGTAAGGCAGCAATATAGAAAAAACCACCCCTTTAATAACCTATTAAGAATTCTATCTTCCACTGCCATCGAATGACACGAACAGATTTTTTTATCCATAATCAAAAGGCATGTGGTCTTAAAAATCTCTCCTCCAGAGGTCCACGAACTTGGAATCATTGCCCCATTGGGATGATTCAAAGGGGTAAAGGACTTCTGCAATCCATCTCCAGATCTATCTGTGTGTTGATTTTAATAATTCTGGTCATTTTCACGTTGTGCCTTTTCCAGAAAGGCAATTCTTGGCAGGTGCATTACGTGCGGAAGGCAGGGGAGGGGGTCGTGGCACGCGGCATAATTTTCCCATCGTGAACTTCATTTCGAACGCATCTCGGAATATAAACTCCCCCTTTGGGCTGTCAATGGTTCTGGAGCAATTACAGCGAATGGGATGGGAATACTTCTGTTATCGGTGTAATAACCCCTGTTCTACCATTCCGATTGTTTGTTCCTCAATTTACTCTTTGGGAGGCTAATTGAATTTTTGCTTTCGCTTTCATCTCAGGTAAACGCCCAGCAGCCAAATCAACGGAAATGGGGTTCTCAGGCCCATGTAACAAGGAGTAGATGTCCACGGGAGGTTTCGGGTCGTTGAAAGGTCATTATTTCAAGCTGTAGAACCCAATAAGGCGAAATATAGATTAAAGTTCTCAATGCGGTACTGAGGGGCCATCATTGTGAAACTCAGTTTAAGATCAAGCGTAAGTTAAATGAGCTCATTATGTTTGGAAGCAGTTCCGAGAAGCATGAGCTGTCACACAGAAAAAGTAAACTAATTTTGCTTAAGGAATTAAAGTAAAGGCGTTGATCCAGGTGATTTTCACTGTCATAAACGGCATACGCTGATTGTGATTCTATTACTGGAGTATCATTTTTTAGTTGAGAAATTGGTTTCGAGAAGTTAAAAAGTCAGTGATCAACAAATTGATACCAGTATCCAATACAAAATCAACTTCCTCCACTACTTGTCTCTTATACTAAGAGGCTATTAGTGAGAAATTCAATTTAGGAAGAAGTATAAACTCATTAAGATTCTGAGTTATTCAAGAGGAAAGGGGGAAGACCACTGACAAAAAAAAAAAGATTCATGGTGATTATATTAGATTATCATCTTAGAGTTAAGGAAACTTGAAAAATGAGTTTCGAGTAGTTAAAAAGTCAATGATCAACGAACGGAAGCCGATATCAAATGCAAAATCTACTTGAAGGGAAACATCACTTGTTTTTCAGAGGAAAAAAAAGTGTGAAATTCAATTTACGAACTTGTATAAACGAAAGTAACTCATTATGACTCTGAGTTACGAAATGACACTAGTTTTAAAACACAAGATTAAATGATCCAATATCTTGAAACATCGATTCAGGTGTAATAAGATATTTATTTTAATATTTCCGTTATATTTAAGACTAGTCGCCTTCGGTAACCAGCTTGTTCGCCGGGAATATAATTTCAATTGAATCATTTGTGTATAATTTGATATTCATGGTTCCCTTAACAAAGCAAATTTAAATTCCAAATCGTGATAGACATTTAGTAGCCTTCCTCCTTTCCTGTTCGTTGTCTCTATGAACTTCCTTAATGGAGTCCAATAACTGTCTGTGTAATGCACCATACAATGACATCATCTTCACTCTCTTATTCCTCTTGAAAATATACGTTTGATTTTAACTTCAAAAAGTCGCAGCACAAAGGCCTCCACAAACACTCGAACTGTCAAACCAACAAACAGTCAATCCTTTGATGGATTTTGTCCAAAATTTAATACGGATCCACATTTCTGATGATAAAAACCATACCTCTTAGCTTGTTGTTGTTTTTTGACAGACAGGCAGACTTCCCTTCTACGTATTTCATATAAAATCTGATAGAAATCTACACATTTGATGTGTAGATCACATACCATATTTCATTCTTCTAGCTTGTTGGGTTTTTTTTTTTAGTTTTTGTGTTCACGTGCACACGGACGGACAGACAGGCGGACTTCCCTTCAACGTATTTCATACAAAATCTGATAGAAATATACAAATTTGGTGTGTATACCACATACAAAATTTCATCCTTCTAGCTTTTTTTGCCAAAAGATTTCTATCAGATTTTGTATGAAATACGTTGAAGGGAAGTCTGCCTGTCTGTCCGACCGTGTGCACGTGAACACAAAAACTCTAAAAAAAAGGCAACAAACTAGGAGGTATGGTTTTTATCACCAGAAATGTGGATCCGTATTAAATTTTGACAAAATCCATCAAAGGGTTGACTGTCTGTTGTTTTTACAGTTCGAGTGCTTGTGGGCGTAGTAATTCAAAAACGCAGTAAGCTAGGTGGATGAATAATTCGTATATGACATTTAATCCAAAAGTTTCGAACTCTGCCTAATATTTACTAAATCCGATGTCTGTCTGTCTCTCTGTCCGTGTGTATGTGAATATGATAACACAAAAACGCAATGAGATGAACGAATGGCACTCACTATGTGGTCTTGGCATGTGACTTGTAGATCTGAATCAAATTTTGGATCCAATCGGTGAATTGGGAAGAGGTCTAAAATGCATAATTTTCTTCACTGCACTACGAATCTAAACATAAAACGCTCTATACTACGGAAGTGTGGAAGAAAGTCGAGAGGAGAATTACTCCCTCCAGTTTGAAACGTATGTTCATCTAATTTATCTGCTCTGCCCCTGTTCGTCACTACCCCTTGTTAGTGATTTGAATATCTCTACTCATAATAAAGGAGAATGTGTGTGTGTTGGCGCTCTGCAGGGCACATCGCTCGAGCTAGAGCTACGAAATTTGGTACAAACATGCTTTAGAGGGTGGGAATGTGCACCTCAGAGCACTTTTTTGAAATTTTCGGCGTATATCCTTAATTACTATAGAAAATATTAAAGCACAAACCTTATTTTTACATCACCTGAAAGTGCGAAAAATTATCTTTTCAATGATATCAAGTAAGATTTCGTACGATTTTTTTCTCTAATTTTAGTCAATTAAAAAATATATATTTTTGACATAATTTACAACAACTAGGGGGCTCTGCCCCCTGCTCGCTAAAGCTCGCCAACCCCCAGAAGGATTGCGTTGCAATCCTCCCAGGTTTGCTACGCAAACCCTGCTCGCTTCGCTCGCTATAATGAAGACACTGTGTGTCCTAGAAGTTATTCTAAAATCTTCATATATATATATATATATATGAATCAGCTTTATTTTGCTTCTGATGCTTTAACTTAAATCAGCACAGAATAAAATTTTTTAGCCTCAAAAAAGATATTTTTCTTCAAATAAAACTTACAAAGTAAAGCTGATTTCCTTTTAATGCTTTGACCTTAATAAAGAAGGAATAAAATTTTTTGGCCCTGAAAAGGGCCGTTTTTTATATAGTGAAAGCATCAGGAACCTCCCCCATACACACAATTAAATATTTCACATTTTGGAGCTATCACAGAAACAGATTCAAAAGAGTGTGCTGTACGAAAGCAGGTATATACATATTCAATAAATTCCTATATATAAAATAATATACAACATTGAAACAAATTAAAAATGTTAAGCAAAAAAAAAAAATACACTTGACAATCAACCACACAAAACTTCCCACTAAACACAGTTAAATATTTCACATTTTGGAGCTACCACAGAAACAGATTCAAAAGATCGTGCTCTACGAAAACATAAATTGTACGAAAGCAGGTATATACATATTCAATACATTCATATATAAAATAATATACAACATTGAAGACTGTGCTCTACAAAAAAATTGTATCAAAGCAGGTATATTCAATCCACTCAGATATAAAATAATATACAACATTGAAACAAATTAAAAATGTAATGCAAAAAAATACACTTGACAATCAATCACAGAAAACTTCCTCATAAACACAGTTAAATATTTCACATTTTGGAGCTACCACAGAAACAGATTCAGAAGATCGTGCTCTACGAAAACATATATTGTACGAAAGCAGGTATATACATATTCAATACATTCATATATAAAATAATACTAGCTGAGTGGCCCGGCGTTGCACGGGCTATCTCGAATAATAGTATATTCCCGGGCGGAGAGAAGTGAGGTCACGTGAGACCTTGGGATCCATATATTTTCATATGCCCCGCCTCCGTTTTTCTCAACAATCAACAAATATTGTCACTTACTTTCCACAACAAACGTTACGAACTCCTTAATACAAAAAAGAAAGAAAAAAATGCATGAAAACGATTTTTTACCAATGTTAATAAATCCAAACACAGAAGCTCGCTAAAAAAGAAATACCAACTTCCGTTAAATAAAAAAAATGCAACACCGGATGTGAAAACTAATAATAGGGAAAAAAGAATCCGCCGTGAATGAATTCACCATGCTGCCAACAGATGGCAGCACGTGAATTCATTCATTTTGACGCTTTTAATTGATATATTTTTAACTAATTATAATTTCGGAATTTCAATGGTCAAAATTGATTCCTTGGATTATTTCCCATCTTTTGGTACTTTTGGCTCGTTTCAGCGTTCAGTAGTTCGTGAGAAGATAGCCGGACATAGATGCATACGTTTGTTTACCTTCAGATTTTAATAGGAATGATAATGTGTTTACTCTCCATGGAATCGAATTCTTTTCCAAGCCTACAGTACTGATACAGGAGTTAGTATTTTTCATTTTGTACTTTTTTTAGAAGGTGTAATTGATAAATAAGGAATTAAAAGCAAAAATTTTGGAACTAATGAGTCCCGTTTGGATTTAGACCCGTAAACATCTGTGTAGAATAATTCAACTTGCTTATTCTTCATTGCTTCTGAATGACTGAAAAAATACCAAAATTGTATTCCCTTGAGTTAGGGATTCTGACTCTGTGGAGCACGCACACATAGAAGGAGCAAAAAGGGCAAGGTGGGTTGATGAAGACATACAAATTAACGGAAGTGTTCTTCCCTCGCCTTCTCGTACACAGTAAAACTTCGATTAACCGTCACCGTCTGGACCAGGGCTGGGTAACACGGATAAGAGAAATCTCTTTATACATATGTACAGTAACGTGAATTCACTGCTGGCTTGGGACGAAAACGGAAATGTAGTCCATTAAAAGTAAATAATTCATACATATTGTATTTAATGATCAATATAAACTTCAATATATAAGCAGTAATGTACAGAAATATATTGTAATACTATAAACTTATATTACTTTCACGCAGCCATACATCATACGATAAGTCATCTCCAGCTTTATACAGTAGGATGTTAAAGTAATCTATGGACAATTTTAAAGTTGTCTGTTTGTTTGTTGACGGTTTTTTAGACGACGACGGATAACGAAAACTGACTAGTTTTCGAAGTTTTGCTGTACTTCTGAAATATGGAGAATTTTGTGTTAAGCTTTGTCGTATGATGAAAAGAACTGAGTTTGCATTTTAGACTTCTTTCCTTTAATCAATTGGGCCAAAAATTAGACTTATATCTACAATTTTAGAGTTAAGAATAGATACTGAATTTCAATTGCGTAGCTCGTTGTAATTTTTATACATAATGCATATAAACATACAGGCCGACAATATTTCTTTTGACGGATTTGATCCAAAATCTTGACTCAGACCCACAAATTTGGCATTACGACTCCATGCGAAATTTCATTCATCTAGCTAATTCTTCTATGAGTTATCGTATTCCCATACAGACAGCCATAATTCCCAAAACTGTTTTTTTTTCAGACTCAGGAAGATTTAAAGCGTAGAAATTCATCAAAATCTCGAGGTTGAATTGTTTTATGATTTCAATGCTTATACTTCATATCGGAGAAAAGAAAAATATTAAAAATAAATAAATAAATAAGAAATAAAGCAATAATTATTGAAACTAAAATGAGAAAAAAAATATTCTATTAACTTCAAGATCTTAAAAATAGGAAAATGCATCCATGCAAAACAAAAGGTACTTTGCGATCAATATTTAAAACTGATCAAAAATCAGGTAACATTGCTAATTGTAAGACTGGGCAATTATCATTGTATGGAGAGTAAAACTTACGTAGGAAGTTGAGTTTCAAATGCTGAAGTGTCGAAAGACACTGCCTAAAATGTTGGAGGAGTTTGATCATAGGAGAGGTTTGTTTACATCCCCAATTTCACATTTCATAAATTTTATTTATGTTTTGTGGAATTGATAAAATTTTAAATAATAAGCAATAAACTGCCGTTGAAATTACTTTCTTAGAACCTGCGATGAATTTTTAATCGTAGTAATTTATTTTTGTTGTAATATCCATTAAAATTCATGCAGATCGAACAATCACTTTTCTTAGAAGAAAATTGTAGGAAAATATATTGGAGTAGCTGTAGTCAAAAGGCGAATAATTTTGTGCAGTCTCGCAGAAATGACTAAGAATTTCTTTTTTCCTAAGAATATAGAAGTATTTCTATGACTTTATGTAATTAGCCACTTACTTCCTGAGTGCTATTTAAAGATAATTATTAAGTTAAACTTTTTTATTTATTTCCACTTTAAAGCAAGTCGATTCTCTTTTCCATTTTGTAATACAAGCACTTGCCTGGAAGAAATAAGTATCATATATTGCTGAATAAAACACCATAAAACAAAATGGAAATTATGTAGAAATTGAGATTGAACATTGAATAGGTTTAAGGAATCCACCAGATGAACTTTATCAAGGCGTTACTTATCTGAGTGGATTCAAAATAAGAAAAAACAGGAATGCTTTTCTGTATGAGATTTCGGCAAAAAGTCAAGAAAAAGTCACCAGAATTTCACTGAAATCTCATGTGACCCGAAGCACCCTGATAATCAGAAGAAGAAGAAGAATTCATAGATACTCAGAAATGTCCAAAAATCCAATTATTAGAAGAAGAAAGACAAAGAATTTTTTTTTTTCATTCCACTACCAGTAGATGCAAACAGATCACACCCTCGCTTCGAAAATGGCGCCGACTAATTTCTAAATAATTTTCATTTTGTTTTATGGTGCTTTTATTGTATGTTCAATGTTTTCTTGGTTGTTAGCTGCATTTGCCCACTCCCAGAAGCTTTGGGTATTTCTTTTCTTTTCTTTCTAATTTTATAGTTTTATTCTTTTAGATTTATGTTTTTTACGTTTAATATTATTTTATTTGCTTATTACTATACTAGCTGTATGGCCCGGCGTTGCACGGGCAATCTTGAATAATGGGATATTCCCGGGCGGAAAGAAGTGGGATCACGTGAGGCCTTGGGATCCATACTTTCACATGCCCGACTCCATTTTTTTTCCAACAAATATTGTCACTTACTTTCCCCAACAAATGTAAATATTCTTTCACAAATCTAGTCTTTTTATTACTAATTTTCATATACCCGCCTCCGGTTTATTTTTTTTACACATATTGTCGCTAACGTAAACGTTACGTTTCCCCCAAAACGTAAAAAAATCCTTTGAATCCTTTATTGTTTAATTAAAATTGTTAAATCCAACCTTTTAATTACCTTATAGTTAATAACCCAGCATTTCTCGGAATCCACATTTTTTCATATGCCCGCCTCTGTTTTTTTTCCCCTACAAATATTGTCACTAAGCTTCCCCAACAAACGTAAATCTGCTTTGAATCCTCTCTTGTTGGATTAAAACTTTCAGTTCTAGCCTTTTTACTACCTTAAAGCAGTTTGGTTTGAATGAAAACGCGAGAATTCTTATGCTTATAAATTAAAACAGATTAGCATGATATTTGTTTTGCAAAAGAAAAAATAAAACGAATAATAATGAAAAAAAACGGATAAAAATGAATAAATATTTTCCCCCAACAAACGTAAATGTTGCGAAACACCGTACGACAAAAAAAAAAGAAAGAAAAATGCAGGAAAACGATTTTTTTTTCAATTGTTAATAAATCCAAACACAGAAGATCGCTCAGAAGGAAATACCAACTTCCGTTAAATAAATTGAAAAAATGCAATACCGGATGCGAAAACTAATAATAGGAAAAAAAAAGAATCCGTCTTGAATGAATTCACCATTCTGCCAATAGATGGCAGCACGTTAATTCATTCATTTTGACGTTTTTAATTAATATCTTTTTAACTAATAGTAATTTCGAAATTTAAATGGCCGAAATGGATTCCTTGGATTATTCCCCATCTTTTGGTACTTTCCGCGTGCTTCTCCGTTCAGCGGTTCGTGAGAAGATAGCCGGACATACATACATATATACATACATACGTTTGTTTACCTTCGAATTTTAATAGGATAGATACAACATTGAAGACTGTGCTCTACTAAAAAAATTGTATCAAAGCAGGTATATTCAATCCACTCAGATATAAAATAATATACAACATTGAAACAAATTAAAAATGTAATGCACAAAAATACACTTGACAATCAATCACAGAAAACTTCCTCATAAACACAGTTAAATATTTCACATTTTGGAGCTACCACAGAATGAACAAAAGTTTTTCCTGTCCCAGCAGGACCATCTAAAAAATAACACTTGGGTGTATCTGCAGCGTTGTTGTACACTGCACTTAATAAGATTTCTACAACATTCCGCTGTTCACTATTTAACTGCATAGTATAACTATTAGCTTTAGCCTGCTCTTCCACAACATCAAAGTTCGCTCTCTCCAAAACACTTGCAGGCAAATCTACAGTTGGTAGATGCAGTTTTTGGAGACTTAAATTGTAGGATGTAAGCAGTTCCTCAATATCTGCAAGTGCATAGTGAGGTCCAGTCTGCTCTGAATAACGATGCACAAAGTGAAACTTGATGCTGCACCCATAAATCTGGAACATCCTCCACTTCTCCAAAGCCACAAATCATTGCGAACAGCATGCGCAACTGTCTCGGAGATTGAAATTGTGCAGCGTCATTCAAAGCATCATGCCACTGCTGGTCACCTCGAAGAAGTCCATACTCCTGACATGCTTGTTGAAATGTAATGCATCTTAATCCATTTACAGTCAAAATATCATCAAAACTAATGGCCCCAGACTTGCGCAGTAGTAGCATCCGCAAATAGTACCTCTCAGTACCCAGTATACTAACTACTGGCAGTCTCCCAATAACATTTTGTCCACCACGTTGTCGCTTCTTCCAATTTGTGGTACTCTTATCAAACATATAATATTGTGGAATATCTGAGTAAGAAATGTTGTGAGCTGAAGGATCATTTTTGTTTAGTTCAAACCATGATGTTAGTGTTGTTTTTCTTAAAGCAGCTCGTTCAATTGCTTGGGCTTCTTGACCGTCTTGGTACACAATCGGCTGTTGCTGTGGTAAATGCACAGCTAAGCGCACTACAGTGTGAGATTTATGCGACAAATTAAATTCATTTAAACGTCACATGGCTTCAGGTGCACTAACATACCTACCTTCAACAAAACTTAAAATTTCATCATGATCCAGAGCACCTTCTTTTTGTATTTTGACCGAGGCTGCATCATGTCCTTTGTATGCATATTTATATAAGTATTTGACACTTTTAACTGAGGCACAAACTTCAACATTAATATGTGCATTAAATTTTTTAAGCAACCAAGGATTATATGGGACAACCCATCTGTTATCGATGGAATATTTCCCTACTTGGACAGGTTCAGTGGCTCTTCTGCGATAAATAGGGTATCCATTAACATTTTCCTCTGTATCATCCTTGAATTGTTTCGGAAAACTTTTGCAGCACTGTCCATCTCTCATGCATGGAGAATTTATATTTATAGTTCCACATGGGCCATGTACCATGCATTTTGTCACAATTTGGAAGAGTCTAAGATCAGTGCAAGGATCTGGAAGTTCTGCACTCACAAACTTGTCAATGTCATCTTTAGTGCGAATTTTGCTTTCTGAATCTAATGTTAGAAGAATGTGGGCATGAGGCAAGCCTCGCTTTTAGAACTCAATAACATAAATATAGGCCAAAACAGTTCCAAATATTCCATGCTTGCAAATATCTTCTAAAAGTTCTTTTAATTTCATATTAAATACACGTACAATAATATCAGGTCGGTCTTCAGGACGTTGTACTCCCTCCATGCTATTTAAAATTTCAGACCAAGATGGGTTGCAAGTAAATGTCAGAAAGAGATCTGGCTTACCAAACTTGCGTACCATAGCCATTGCATCTTGGTAATTCTGTTGCATATGACGTGGGCTCCCTTGGAAAGAAGATGGCAGTATTATAAGTCTTCCAGTGCGTATATTTTCATTATGTGCTCGACACTCTAAAGCATCTATGTTGTAGTTGAGTGACACGGATGCGCTTTGCTGTTCTCCTTTCTTCTACATGTTCCATTCCAGTGTTTCAACTACACTCGCCCCTTGGAAATAGCAAAGGATAGGTCATTGGATCACAGCATTGATTTAAAGGATAAATGCTTTGGCATGTATCCCCAACTGGGTACACACAAATGTCTCGGTTGGCTGGGGGCTCTCCATTATCACCTACACACATAGCTGCTACTTCAGTGCATAAAGTAGGAGCATTATAGCGCCGCATATCCAAATTTTTATCTTCCAAAAATACCATTTTCACTGATGTAGTTGGGTGCTCTTGTACCAATCGGTACATTTGAAGATCAGACTGAGCAAAGGGATTGATTTCCCTTAACATAAATTCAAGTTTTTCAAATACATGTTGCAAGCAATTTTGATTGTTACTCAAGCGTTTCTCTGTTGCCTCACTGGAGTCAAATATATAAAGCTATCCGTAACTTTCTTTATGTTGGTCACTTGTATACAGGGGGGAAAATCTGTGGTACACTTGACCATGTAAACGGTAACAGTATGGCCCAGTTCCACGTGGTGGTTTA
Organism: Araneus ventricosus; assembly: GCA_013235015.1. Lineage (NCBI taxonomy): Eukaryota > Metazoa > Arthropoda > Arachnida > Araneae > Araneidae > Araneus > Araneus ventricosus. Next base: position 83,260 of record BGPR01002572.1, on the reverse strand, counting down.
ATTTGTGCTCCCATCGAAGAGAATGCTAAGGCAGAATCGTATTCCCGAATTCGCTGTCGATAATTTTTAACATCAGGTGAATTTTCAGTTTGCTTTCAATAGTTCCGGTGCATCAGGAAATGCCGGTAGCTGAACCTTTCCATCATGGCAACATTTTGTATACTTATGGGCAGTATTTTTCTCTTTCTTCCAATAAACAGCCCCACAAAAACCGCACTGTTCGGACATAGTTCCACAATTATGCTCCTCAACATCGTTTCGAATACGCACACGTTTTGGGCGACGGCGATTATCGGCTTCGCTTCTAATACTTTGCCTTACAGTGGATTCCTGAACTGTTTCCTGGCTCCGTTCATAATATATCCAACAGCACGACTTAAATTCATTATTTTTACAAATTTCCAACTACTAAAAATAGTTTTCAATAAACGTGATCACACGAAGCGGCTTCGGACTTTCCGCGGATGTAAACAAATCAAACTTGCGAGCTGTTGCCAAACGGCGATTAAGAAATTCGACCCTTTTTTGTCGCCACGTAAGAGAATTATATATATAGATACTTTTCATTGTTGCAACGCAATTCGCTTTCGATGTTTAAAAAAATATTTATTTGCGTGCTAAGGTAATATTTTTTTATGTTTAATGATATGTTTTAATCGGCATATTTTCATCCAGCTAACATGCTGCTGGAAGTGAAATTTGCCGCGCCTTTTTAAAGTTAAAATCAAACGCATATTTTCAAGAGGAATAAGAGAGCGAAGATGATGACATTGTATGATACATAACACAGACAGTTATTGGACTCCATTAAGGACCTTCATGCAGACAACGAATAGAAAAGGTACATTCATACATACATAACCCACGCCGACCGACTCACCCAAAGGGTTTAGAGTCAGCAAGGATCGACGGGGAGGAGCCAGACCAGTCATGAAAGAAAAAAGTTACAATATTTGGAGGGTATGGATTACAGAGCTACGTGCAAATAGAAAAAAAACCAAAAAACACAAATACAAACAAAAACACATAGAATCACAGACAAAAATATACACAAATACAAACAAAAACACATAACACAAAAGCACCAACGGTGCTACAAAACAAAACCAACGTTATAAAGCACAAGAAACAAAAAAGGATAATAATAAAAAAGAAAAACAGAAACTCAATCAAAGGATTACTTACATAACAATAATATATATATATACTTTGAGTACAGTAAATTAATGTACAGAAGTTAAATATAATTCAGATCACAAACGCTGCAAATCATCACAAATTTTCCTAGAAATTTCAAAAATTGACTTCAAGCTGTTTAAAAATAAATAGTTTTTACAAAGTTTTCTAGTCCAATGAGTCCGAGCAGCACCTATCGGCAGTAGTAAATGATAGTCCTTGGTATACATACATGAAGTCAAGTAATGGTGAACATCTCCATGTTCACCACACAAACAATCAGGATTGTTCAAAATCTTGAACCTGCATAGATATGCTGGAAAAGGTCCATGATTGGTAAGCAGATAAATGACATATTTGTTGCTAATCAATAAGTCCAAATTTGCTGACGGAAGAATTTCTTTTATACATTTGCCAATGGTAGAATTTTTCCGGTATGAGTTCCACTCGTTCATAAGGAACTCCTTACAAACTCTTTTTACATAAGAATAAGGAGCAGGTATAGACATATCGGCCCCACAAGAAGCAATTTTTGCGAAGTGATCAGCCAGCTCATTGCCCGGGTTACCGGCATGAGCTTTCACCCAGACAAGGCTGACTAGATCCTTAGCATTGTACAAATTATCCTTAACTGATAATACAAAATTAGATTTGACTTTGGGCTTCTAATTGCTCCAATAGAGGACTTGCTATCAGAAAACACTTTGATCTTAGCATTTCTTTCTAAGGCCCAACCAGCAGCAAAATTAATTGCCGCCATCTCAGCCTGGAAAACAGAGTTAAAAGAATTCATTTTATAGCAAAAAAAAAAAAAAGGTAATACTGAATTTCTTTCAAAAAAGCACGTAGAGGATCCAAAATTGTCACCAATCCTGGACCCGTCGGTGTACACCTCACAGTCATAATTAGTAAAGTCCTCGCAAATTATGATTTTCCTATTCGAGGAAATAGAATTTATATCTCTATAAAAATCTAGGGGAATGGCTACTGAAAGGCATGATTCCAACCAGCGGGAATGGTCTCCCCTAGATTTTCTCATATACTCCCAAATAAAGGTGTCATCCCCCGAAAAAATATTTTTGACCTTGGGCGGGGTCGAGACCACCACAAGTACTCAGATTTTTACTGACCGCGGCAAGACGAAATGGTAACGATACAAGCGGGAGTACAACCTCCCTCTCTTCCTAAAAGGCCGCGGTGACCTAGTGGGACCGGAGGGAACCCGATTCCACTGAAGATCCGCTGTGTATGGGGCCTGTTGCACGCAAAATCATACGTAGTGGCCAAACGTTCTCCCGTTGGTGTGGCGCGGAAGTTTGGAGGGGGGTGCCAGCTCAGGTGTCGTCCTCGTCATCTGACCGTGGTTCAAAATTATGAGGTTCATCCCTAAATAGCCCTCGTGTTGCTTCGAAAACGGGACGTTAATATAACCTAACCTAACCCTCTCTTCCTACCTTCCCATATCATATGGTGGCTTTGTGCTTCATAATGCGATGGGAAAAAAACGAGAATGCGATTTGGACGGTTTCCTTTCAACCAGTTGGGTCCAAAATTTGATATAGATGCGAAATCAAAAAAATCAAACTAGATTAAAATAAAATGTGAAAAATTAAGATGGAGAAACAGTACTTCAAAATTACCAAAAAGAAAAAAAAACATATAAAAGAACACATATTGAAAATAACTCTTTAAAATACATCGAATTAGTTACGCGCAAATGCAGCTGCAACCAGAATCAATGTAGAGAGAAGAACAGAGTGCAGACAAAGTGAAAAAACAAAATGAGGAATTCGGCTCCTTGTACTTCGTCAGGGGTCAAACAAGAAGCAGAGATTCAAAACAGGACTTTTTTCTGTTTAAGGGTTTGACATCTGTCAAAATATAACCTTAACTGTCCCTAAAAATCCTGAATTGGAATTGAAAAAAAAGAACATCCTCAAGAAATTTAAAAAAAACAACCTTGAACAAAGAGACGAAAAATTTTCAGCCTTACCTCGCTCGATATAGATGCATAATTTTGGTCACATGACCACTTACCAAATTTCATTCATCAAAGTCTGCCTTTTCTGGTTATGGCATTCACATGCCCGCGAATGTACATTGACACACACTCACCTCTTTGACAGATTTAGACCAAAATTTGATGCAGATATACAATTCTGATGATAAAACTATGTACCGAATTTTATCCATCTATCTCTTAGAGTTATTGTGTTCACATGCACACGGAATGATATATATATCAACATATTTCACTCCAAATGTGATAGCAATCTACAAATTTGGTGTTAAGACTACATACCGAACTTCATCCCTCTAGCTCAAAGGTCCCCAACCTGTGGTACGCGTACCTCTGGGGGTACGTGAAGGACCAGTTGGGGGTACGCGAACTCAAAGTCGGTAATGGCGGACACACAAAAATATAAAAGATTAAAAATGTTACAGAATTTTGTTTCCCCAAGTTCGTGCGAAAAGTTAAAGTGAAGTTGTGCGAGTCCTAAAGCCTACGCTCAAAATAAGAAAAGAGAAAGAAAAAGGAAACATTGTAAATGATTGACCAGCCCTGATTATTCATGAATCATCAGTGTCTTCGCAAAAGCTGTAGCTTCACTCGGCCCAACTGTTGTATGCTTTATATTTTTGTCCTTCTAGTTTAGAGACTGTTGTATGCTTTATATTTTTGTCCTTCTAGTTTAGAGACTGTTGTATGCTTTATATTTTTGTCCTTCTAGTTTAGAGACTGTTGTTTGCTTATTAGAAGAATCCGGAATCCTCTCAAAACTTCTTGTTTTGACGTTTTTATTTAAAGAGCGACTAAAGGCAGACATCATTAATTGCTCGATTGGATGCACAGTGAATAACGAATACTCACATAAACCAAGCTTCCTTTTTTATGACTGTTCAGTTTGGAGTGCTTTATTTCTGGCGTAGAACTAATACCATTGTAAAAATGGAATGCAATGTAAAATCAAAAATAAGTCCTGCAGATGTTATACATTCGAGTCAGCTGACTCTTTAGCTCACCTGAGCCCCTTTTTGTTAAAAACTCCCTTGCATAGACGGATGGTTGGAAGGGAGGATATGACAGTAGGGGGTACGCGAAGTTCAAAAAACTAATCAAGAGGTACGCGAGGGAGAAAGGGTTGGGAAACTCTGCTCTAGCTCGTTCCGTTTTTGAGTCATCATGTTCAGACATGGATAATTCCAAAAATGTGTTTTTCGGAACGTGGAGATTGAAATCTAGAGGTCAATTTTTTTAACAATTACAGTACTTCCTCTTTGTATACTTCATATATAGGCAATGAGAGAGCAGACCAACTGGCAAAAGACGCAACGCAACATGGGCAACCCTATTCACTTTTTAAACTTCCTAAACCTCACATAAAAGGCCTCCTCCGGAAGAGCATGCTTGAGGAGTGGCAAACCTCATGGAATAATGGCGATACAGGCAGGAAAATATATAACATCATGCCCTCAGTTAGTCTCCGTCCCACTAACTGGATTACAGAGGATGTTATTTTCTTCTCTCAACATGGCCCTTTCCCTGCCTACCTCAAAAGGTTTCACCTGTCTGACAGCAATTTTTGCAGCTGTGGTGGAATTGGCACGGCACTTCACTATGCCACGGAGTGTATTTACACAGTGTCTTGGCATATGAGGAAGCCAGCGCCAAACTTTGAACAAGAATGGCTGAAAAGAGTCGCCAATAACCTCGTCTCCAGGCATAAAATTCGTGGGATTATCAAATTCATGAGCGAAAACAGAGATCTTCTCCGGCCTCCCTAGCCTTCAACTTTCCAGTGAGCTGAACTAAAAGACTCAATTACCAGACACCCCCCCCTTTAGAAAAGAAAGGAATAACAACATCTAAAGAAAAGAAATTACGAACTAACAGTGTAACAGTGAAAATGCCTGTGCTGTATATAGTGTAAATATTTCTTTCTTTTTGTTTATTTTGTTTTACTTTTTTCTTAAATAAAATTCCCGTGTCTTGCCCATCAAACCGTTCAGTGACCGGTCTGGTCACGGGTTCGGGGGGTAAGAGACGGCGTTCCGTTCTGTATACTTCATATGCCAGAAAGTGAAAGAGGCCAATTCTATTTCCAACCTTTCTGTGCAAACGGCATATTTTTGGACTTCATTGGTTTACGAATTACAAGTATTTAAAGCTGAGAAAAAACTTCAGAATCACCCTATTTAGTCCAGGTGCTGAAAAGGGGTGGTTTAAAAGAAGTTATGGCAGAGTTGTAATTTTTTGCTCCTTTTTGTTTCCTAGGGTACTGATTATGAATCTCAGGTTTGCCACCAAAACTAATTATAGTTATAGCCAAAACTATGGAATAAAATGGATTTTCCCCCACTTTTTTTTGGCTTGTAACTCAAAAACTATCAACTTTTATATATCAAAATAATCAGCACAAAATGTCCTACAACTTAGGTCTATACAATTTCTTTCGTTACGGGTATCGTTTAGGCGCTATAACTGGTTGAAGATCGGCGAATGTTTGACGTACCTGCTAGCGCGGCTTGAACAACAACAAACTATTCTATTTCTATGCACAAAATTATCTATTCTACTAAATAAACTTCTGCTAAATAAATATACTTTTTCTATCGTGAAGTTCTTCGCTCAAATAAAGTTTTTATCAGTTATATTATGAACTAGCCGCCAACGGCGATCAGCTTGTTCGCAGGGAATATAATTTCAACTGAATCTCTTATGTATAAATTGATATTCATGGTTCTCTTAACGAAGTAATTTTAAATTTTGATAGATATTTAATCCGTGTTCTTTCAATAGCCTTGCATCTTTCTGTTCGTTGTCTGCATGAACGTCCGTATTGGAGTCCAGTAACTGTCTGTGTCATGTAACATACAATTGCCGTTGTCGTCATCAACTTCACTCTCTCATTCCTCTTGCAAAATACGCATTTGGTTTTAAATTTAAAATGTCGCGGCACATTTTACGTCCTGAAGCATGTTAGCTGGATGAAAATATGCTGATTAAAACATATCATTAAACATTAAGATATTACCTTATCTTTCAACAATGAAAAAGAAACATGCAAATAAATATTCATTTAAACAATGAAAACTGTTTGAATTGCGTTGCAACAAGGAAAAGTATTATTGTAAATTATGCCAAAAATATTTTAAAAAGGTTATTAAAATTAAAGAGAGAAAAATTTTACGGCAACTTAATTAATATCATTAAAAAGATAATTTTTTGCGCTTTCAGATGATGTAAAAATGATTTTTGAGATGTAATATTTTCGAAAGTTATTAAGGAAAAACGCCAAAATTTCACTTATTTTTTAATTAATTACAATTCTAATTAAAATTTCAAAACAACGGCTCCGAGGTGCAAATTCCCACCCTCCAAAGAATGTTCGCGCTAAATTTCGTAGCTCTAAGTCCAGCGGTCTGTCCTGTAGAGCGCCAACACACAGACACACACACATTCTCCTTTATTATTAGTAGAGATATACTAACAAAATCTGCACAGAATTTCCTTTAGCTCTCTCTATCCCTGGTATTACCGGGATTTCGCGAAAAGGCGGTTGTGATATAAACAACACGGTAAATTACACGGTTTTTTTAATAAGTTAGGAGACTTCAACATAGCCCTGTTATTGCCCCTTACCTGCTCTCCATTTCGTATTCCTCCCCATCTTAGCAAATGCACTCGTCTGTCTGAAGCCCTGTTCCGATGGCCAATTATTTGGCGATCCACTTGCGTCGTTGGGAATTGATTTCCGGTCTAGAAACTGTGTGACACGCAGTTTCAGACTGTGTCTGTCACACAGTTTCAGACAGTGTCTGTCACACAGTTTCAGACTGTGTCTGTCACACAGTTTCAGACAGTGTCTGTCACACAGTTTTAGACAGTGTTCCCACGACCGACACACAATCTGAAACATCCCGTAGGAACTGTACTGAAATATCCACCGACTCGCCTGTTTTATAAAGGTGAAATGTGAAAAGGCACGAAATCCTCTTTGTACAGAGCTTTCAAGCCATGTACACAGGATTTTAATGCTGAAAGCAGTGTGTATATTATTGATGGATGATGCTTGCTACACAGAGTCATCTGGAACAGGGGCTCAACTTTTTCATCAATTTGTGATAATTATGTGACATAAGTTCGTGCAAAGTACAAATCAACTGCTCTAATAATTTTCGATGGGTATCCTGAAAATGAAACAGTAGGAGGTACTAAATGTGCAGAACGGGCCAGAAGATCACGGAAGCAAATGTCAAACTAAGTAATATTTGATGAAACGATGGCATTGACTGTTTCCAAGAAAAAATCCTGGTGAATCCGAAAAACAAGGATCGAAAAGCTCATAAAAAAACAAAATAAGAACGATGTTTACAAAATTCAAAAAGGAGCATATAACGAAATTAAAGGGAGAATAAATTAACGCTAAATGTATTTCAATATTTGTTGAAAATCATGCGAACAACATAAATATAAAGCATTATGAAAAACAGAAAAATCGAATATTAACTTAAAACATAACTTTTAATATTAATCAAATATTATTGACATTAATATATAATATTAATCAAATATCATTAATATTAATATATAATATTAATCAAATATTATTAATAAATCGAATGTATTATTAAAACCATTTATAACGTTTCATAAATTTATTTTTAAATTTTTTTTTTAAAGTTAGTTTCTGAAAATTCTCCTTTCCATCATTTTTGTACATAGACTGAATCAGCCTGCATTAAAAATAGTAAAAGTAACAGAAAAATAATTGATATATGGCTTTTTAACTTTTCTATGCCTCTTCTGTGTTTTATATTTCTTTAAAAAAATTTTAAAATTTACTATTTTACTTTCTCGTATACAAAGCACACAAAGATAAAGTATTGTAATCGTCAAAGAATTCGTCACAAAAATTTTGATGAATCTACACGTTTCAGACGTGGCTGAATAAAAAAAAGTTATATATAAAAAAATAAAACTATTGTAGAAATTATGTTTGTCGGGCGTTCTATGATGAAATTTGGCATGTGTTCCTTACACCAAATTTGTAGACGTCTGTCAAATTTTGGACGAAATCTTTCAAAGGGGAGTCTGTCTGTCCATGTTCATGCGAACACGACAACTCAATTACTTGAATAGCTAGATAGATAAAATTTGGTTCACAGTTTTATCACCGGAATTGTAGATCTGTATCAAATTTTGAACCAATTCCCCTCAAACGATTGCCCGTCTGCCTCTCTGTTTATTCCCGTGCATACCAACGTGATGACTGTAAAACGCACTGACTTAGATAAATGAAATTTGATATGTGGTCTTTTGGTATGTGTAATTGTAACCATAATTGGTTTCAATCGATCAAAAAAAAGGCTCTCAAAATTCATTTCTTCGTCATACTTTGTAGCAGAAAACGCGTCATATTGTGCCATGATAAGTGAAGTGGGGACACGCTCGCTTGTACAGTGGAACCTCGCTTAACGAGCATAATCCGTTCCAGAGTCTTACTCATAATGCGAAACACTCGTTAAGCGAAGCAGTTTTTCCCATATAAATTAATGTGAAATACGATAATGCGCGTTCCATGCCGAAAAAATACTCAAACAATATTACGCATAATGTTTATTCAAAGAAAATTATATATAACCCACGGATTCCCTTAAATATTTATTCGGTTATTGACGATCCTGGCGTCTTCTCAACGAGGTCTGCTAAAATTGCTTTCACTTTTTCGCTATTAATGTTCTAGTAAATAGTGTCGCCTTGCAATTGCTTTTGGTGTATCCGTACGAGAAGCAACCTTTCAACATAGTCGAGAATACGCAACCGTTGCGTAGATATTCTTGTCACTCCCTTTCAGTGGCGAATCCAGGATTTGGGTCTGGGAGGGGCTGAGGTCATAAACATTTTATATCGTCTTGATGAATGTCAAACCTCATGGCTTATGCAAACCAAACCACTTTAATTTTACAGACTTGACTCACCTGACAATAAGGATAATGAAGAACACTATAATACGTTCAATAATTTTACAAAAAGTACAATAAAATAACCAGCCAAAGAATGTTTTCGACCGTGTCAATGCTACAAGTACAAGTGGAATGACTAGAAAAGTAGGAAATTTTCGAGTCTGTCAAGTTAGAAAGCAATGTTGTCATGTCTTTATAATTTTTTTAAGAAAGGGAAATTAAGAACAAACAGTTGTAGTGATTTTAAATAAAATCAAGAATTCTGATTTAGCTCTGGGAGGGGCTGCAGCCCCATAGCCACCCCCGGATTCGCCACTGCTCCCTTTGAAGCATCTAATCTAATTATGCCCTTGTTCTTGAGTATAGAGCAAATCCTTGATGTTGACCGATTGCATGTGCGTATTAGATCAACCAAGCTCCCACCTCGATTTTCACTCTCGCTTTTCAATGATTTTACATTCATTCCTAGGTTATTTCTCTTCTCTTATAGTTGCCTTCTTGTGGATTTTTTGGGGACATTTTTGCACGGAGAATTTACATTGTGCAAAAAAAAAAATCACAAATAATATGTCTCAGCTGAAGCATGATAAAAAAAATTGTGGGATCACGAGAGACACTAAGATGATCTAGTGCTAATCACGGACTGATGTAGCACGCGCACAATCCGGGACTTCCTCTCTCCTGGTGGCTAGTTATGCGAAACATTGCTCTTTAAGCGAGTCATTTTTTTACAATTTATTTTGCTCGTTATACGAATTAAACGTTATGCGAGGTTCCACTGTACTGTCACCCTTTCGCCTTGCCGCAGTCTTCAATTTGGAGGGTAATAAAAATCTGAGTACTCGTTGTGTTCCCGGCCCTGCCCCTAATGCCCGCAGTTTTAATGCAGGGGGTGACACCTTTAGTAGGTAGTATACTAGTTTAGCGGAGACCACTTTCCCTGGTTTTAAATTAGTTTCTTTTTTCTTTCAATTTTGTTCTAAGCCTCCTCCCCTATCAAGTATCCTGTATTGAAGGTCAGAAAATCTGAGCACTTTAGGTAAATTACTTCAGTTAATGAAAAAAATGTTAGGACCGTTTTTTAGGGCGGTTTTTTTTGTTGTTGTTGTAAGTCGAGGTCTTTTTGATGTAAAACGAGTAGCCGGATCTATTTCTAACACTTACGCTACCCTCAGTAGCCACGCGAGCACATGCATTATTCATGAGACGAATATTCGTCGATGTTTTCTCATCACCTCCCCCCTCTCCCCGCCCCACCTCAGCATGCACACCGTTGGAAGTTCAAGGAGAGGAATCCCGCGTTGATTGACAATCTCTCTTCATTTCACTTCGATCGTCTTTTTGGAATGTTTTGTTTTTGTCCTTGTAAGTTGGCAGCAACCTTGGCACGGAATAAGGGGGGAATGAAAGTTATCGCATAGCGCAAAAAGAAAAGAATCTTAAAGAGTGCTGAAATAATGGCACAGAATCACCAACAAAATAAATTCATATATTTTCTTTTCATTTCAAATCCTAAAGGTACTGTAGTGTACTGAAGTTCTAAATAATACAACGTTTAACACGACCTAAAGTGACAGAAAGAACTTCAATCCGGGATACTTTAGAACCCAAATGCAAGATCCGGATCGCTGTTTTGGGAAAGGGAAGATATGTCTAGAATACATAATCTGAAAAAAAATATATTAAAAAAAGCTAGCAGATAATAGAATAGTTAATTATATATATTATTTCAAAAGCAGGATGTATTAAATAAGCGCAAATAAAATATTTTGCAAATGCCTTTACAATTTTTTCTTTAGGCTGATTCCTATGCATTGGTCATATTACGGAGCCCCTATTTTATGTATATGTTACCGTGAAAGACCGAAATTTGGAGAATGTCGACTTTCACCGATGAATGTCAACATTCACATAGTAATGTCACCGGTGAATGTCAACATTCACATTTGGAGAATGTCGACTTTCACCGGTGAAAGTCGACATTCTCCAGTTTCGGTCTTTCACAGTAACATATATAAGAAGTTGGAAAGAAGAATTCTTCGGAAGTTAACTTTTAGAAAAATTAAATCTATCTAATTTTTTTCATTATTATAGACTATTTATTAATAAGTATGAAACAGGACAATCCAGGATATTTAATTCAACTGTGGAACACTTTTTCAATCCGGGACAAACAGTCGAAATTCAAGATTGCCCAACTAACCCGTAAAGTCTGATCACCTTACATAAACTCAAACTTTTAATTTAAAAAATGCTTAAATTTCATTCCTAAAGCTTAATAATCACAAATTGATAATACTGGTAACATTTTTTGGCATTGCAAATTGTTCCGTTCCAAGTCTTTAATTGAAATTGTAAAAAATGTTTCTTAAATTGATATAGTACAAATAGATATGGAAAAAAACTTTTACAAGCTGGGTCTCACCGCAAATGTTTGCTCTTCCTGGATACGTAAGCAATAATGCGTTTACCTGTGAATGTATTCACTCATAAAATCAGCTCATTGATGCAATCAGCTTTCGATCTTCACATTCCCTTGACACCCATTCATTCTTCTAAACTTTAAAGAATTTTACTGACGATAATATATTTTAACGCTGCATTCCAAAGTGGAATCTATTTGACTGGATTTTAGTAATACACTAGCTGAAATACCAGGTGTCGCTCGGAATTAAAATGCTTTCATGTCTAATATTTTTAATTTAAAAATTGCTTTTGTATAAAATATTATTATACACAAAATCCTTTTATCGTCTGAAATATTTTTTAAATTAAATGAGAATATTAATGGAATCAAACGACTGTTGAAAGCTAACTTTCTCCATAATTAATTAAGACGATCATCATATTAGAAAAATATCCTAATCACAGGCGTGAGTCGTGACAACAAAAGTGTTAAAAATTAAGGACACCTATGTTTATGAGATATTTTTCGTATTTCAATAAACACAGTAAAAACCGTACGTCTCTCATTTATACGTCTTCTACATTTATACGTCGTTTCATCACAGTCCCAATTCATTCCTATCCATTGTAATGATAAATTACTTCGTTTATAAGAACGATGCAAAGCTTCGGTTATGCATCGTTCTCCTTTTTACTAAAATGTGAAAAATTCCCTCTTTCTAGAATGTGAACTGTGATATCGATATTATGACTTCGTAAGTATTCACAATTGATGAATTAATAGAAGACAAACTTTTGGGTGCTAATTTAAGCCATGATGAAGAAGTTATTCCATTTTAATTTAGTGATGCAATGGATTGCATTGGAAAACCTCGAATTCATTTTGTTTGTCAAAATATGAGTGAAAAAACAACATAAAATCAGCACGTCAGACGACAATTAAATTTTTTTTTTCTTTTTTTGCTTAAACGCCAACTTTCATGCGCATAAATAAAATAAGAAATGTATGATTAATGCTCAATACATGTAATAAAGGCAGGATTTTTCTCACGTATATGATAAATGTTTAATTTTAAAATTCTCATTATTGTTATGTAGTAATAAACTAGTACTATCTTTTCGAAAACTTTAAAGTTATTGCTTTTAGGTGAATTTGCATTCGTGGCATTAAATTTATAACCATAAAAGTTGCTTATTAAAATTTCGAGTATCCGTCTTTTCATTTATACGTCATTTTATGCCAGTCCCTTGAACGACGTATAAACGGTGCTTTATTGTATATCAATAATATAATAACTTGTGATAGTCCCTTATATTTTCTCTATAGGTTATATATTTTTACGAGTTTTGAATAAGTTAACTGCTATGTGGAACAGATTGGCTCCTTCGTATCAAAGACTTATTGAAATTTTCGTTAGGCCTCTTTTTTTTATTGCTAAATTACAAGACTGATACATATTTTCTGGCATAGTCCGTCAGTATTTTTATGCTTGTATTTATCTAGCACATATTATCACATTTATCGCTTGTATTTATCTGATATAAAATGTGGTATTTAATGGTTATGTAATGTGTGCGTTTTGTTCAACATCAAATATTACCATCTTCCTTGTAAATTCTAATTGGTAATAAAGAATTAACTAATTATTTCTTCTTGTTTTAAAAACCTAAAAGTTGGTTATCATAGTTAATTTGTTTTGAAAGTTATTTCTGCAATAGTTCTTGGGAATTTCATGAAACTTCAAAATATTGTGTAAATAGATAGAATATTTTTAAAAAAACTAAAAGCTTAATAACTTATGATCCATTTAAAAATAAAAGACTTTTTAAAAACTAAGAGCTTAATAACTTATGATCAATTTAAAAATAAAATTAAGTGTTTTAAATATGCAATATAAGCTCAAAGAAAACTTCAAAATATTGTGAATGTTAGATAGTAATTTACTGTAGAATCGCTATCGCTGCATTCAATAAAGCTATAAAAATCAATTATTTGTTTCAAATTTCGAAATGATTTGTTTCTATTGTGTTGCCACACAAATGAGAAATATGCAGCTAAACATACTTTACACCATGTTTCGTGGGAAAGTTGTTATTTCTTAATATCCAAGATTTGACAATAACAAAACTTTCCTTGCTCATTTAAATGTGCAAATTGCGGTTCTGTGCGCTAAACAGCACTTTCTTGGGATATTTCAAGAATTCAATTTACTTATAAATGAGATGAAATCATCTGCTGGATTTGACTACCTTATACATTCTACAAGCATATATTATAAACGGCAAGAACTCGCAATTTTCCGCGACCTTCCGACGTTTATCTTCTCTACAAAACTCCAAACGTTCACTTTCCGTAGTCGTCCTTACAAATATTTTTATTTTTTTCCGAAAATAAAATCTTCAAGGATAATAACCAAGACTTCCTTCGTCGAATGATTGGCGCATCACATCATTTTCTGTTTGCAAGTCCATCGAATAAATCTCATCTCTTTTCACTCGCCGCCGATGTTGCCAACCTTGAAAACCAAAAAGAGTGAAAGCAGAAACCTAAAATAAAGGAAAAAATAAAAAAAGAATAAACTCTATGAAGAAGGGAATCGTTTGGCCGAAAGGGGCGTGCCACAGACGATTCCTGATGCATACGACGCAGTATATGTTTAATATCAAAATTAGAATGTTCGAGTTTTCGAATGCAAAATGAAAGGGTTATTCTGACGGATGGCGCGGTTCTTCGAAATGGAAAGTTCGCAAAGGGCGTGTTTTATCTTCTCGAAAGTTAGAGAGAGTAGAAAATAAATAACTACGGATATTAGATTTAACCGTATTTCTAAAGGTGTTATTACTGTATTACAAGTTTTAGGTGAAGCGAGAACTGCATCGCCCTATCAGCACGTGATTAGTTATTTAGGGGTAATTCAAAATATTTCAGTGTGTGGCATCAGATCTTTCTTTTAAATGCTAAAAAAATAAAATAGCTAAAAATATGTAAGATCTAATTGAATCAAATGTCTGAAGAGGGAACACACCGCCAAAAAGCGAAACACGCAACGTGTACAAAACGTACAGTAATTATATAGATTCTCATTGCTATCTGTGAAAAAAGAATCTTTAAATTTTTACTTTCTCGTATACTAAGTATACAAAGAGAGAAAGTATTGTAATCCTCAAAAAATTCAAACTCGAGATTTTAACGAATCTCCATGTTTTGGATTTCCCCGAGTCCGAAAAACTCAATTTTAGAATTATGTCTGTCTGTGAACACGATAACTCAAAAACTATTAAAGCTAGAGGGATGAAATTTGGTTTGCGAGCTTTAGACATGATTTGTAGGTTTCTTTAAAATTTTGGACAAACTCCGTCCACGGGAAGTGGGTCTATCCGTGTTCATGTGAACACGATAACTCAAAAACTTAACCAGCTAGAGAGATAAAATTTGATACACAGTTTTATTATTGTTATTAAAGAATGAATAACAATAAGCGGTGATCCTATTATTTATAACAGTTCATGTTTTAAGACGCATTTTACGGCTCATAACCTTCGTAAACTTGGCGCTATTTTACTGACTTGGCGAATTTTATCTCGCTTGCATTTCTTGACCTTCTCGTATTGCAGCGTTCTGCGAAGAAAATATC
Source organism: Araneus ventricosus (assembly GCA_013235015.1). Lineage (NCBI taxonomy): Eukaryota > Metazoa > Arthropoda > Arachnida > Araneae > Araneidae > Araneus > Araneus ventricosus. The sequence goes on along the minus strand of BGPR01002572.1, from coordinate 68,075 downwards.
AATAACACTCGTGGCACTCCTCAATTTTTAGGCGGGGAGGGGGTCAGGTAGATCAACTTTGTTAGAAAGTATACGAGAAAGTTTAGGGGAGGTCAGTCCCGCTGGTTTTCTACAGGTTTTAACTCGGATACATAACTTCTAACTACAGTAGAACACCGTTTATACGTCTTTCAAGGGGTTGACGTATAAATGAAAAGACGTATAGTCGAAATTTTACTCATCAATCAATAATTAAATTTTAAAATTAAACATTTATCATAAAAGTGAGAAAAATCATACCTTTCTTGCATATCTTGAGTACTAATTATACTTATCTTATGTGATTTATGTGCATGCAGGTAGGCGATTAGTTAAGAAAATCTTTAACCGTCGCCTGACATGCCGATTGTCTGTGCTTATTGAGTACATCATTATAAATCGAATTAAATTCATTGGATGTTTTTTTCGCTATACTTTTGACAAAAGAAATAAGTTCGAAGTTTTTCAATGAGTCCATTGCGTCTTTAAAGAAGAGTGGAATAACTTCTTAATCATCACTTAAATTAACAGCAGATAATTTATCTTCTATTAATTCATCAGTTGGGAATCATTTTGAAGTCGTTCTATCTTTATCATAGTTCACATACTAGAAAGGAGGAAATTTTTACATAAAAAGAACGGGGGAAACAACGTTATAACCGAAGCTTTGCGTCGTATAAACGGAGTGCATCATTACAATGAATATGAATGAATCGGACTGTGATGAAATGACATTTAAATGCAAACGACGTATAAATGAGAAGCGTATAAACAGTGCTTTACTGTACTTTGTGCATTTATATCGTGACTTATCAGCCATTGCAATTTGATATAATTCATACATTAGCGATCATTTGAGTATATTTTTTCAGGCTGGTATACTTTCTGTAAAGCGGGCCATTCACCGTTGCCCCATTTTGGAATTTTTGAAACACGGGAAGGAAAAACCAATCGTCAAGGTCGAAAATCTATGAAATTTGGAGCAAATGGATTGGAAGTGGTGGAATTCCAACGAACTCAAAATCCAAAACTCCATCCGCCGATTCCAATTTGGGACCTCGATGCGAGGGTAGCGGTAAAACAAGGGATCTGCCTACATTGGGACCTCGCGTCGAGGCTAGAAATGAAACTCGAAATCCCCGTATGGGAGAGGAGGAGCATGGATGGGAAGAATTATGCGACTTTGTACCTTGCCTCAAAACGAACTTTGGATCATCCGTGAATGTTTTGCCTAATTTTTCGACTAAAATTGGTGGAATACAAACCAATTGTTGGGGAAAATGGCTTAGCCTTTCTTTCTCGTGAATGCCCAGCTTAAACTGCGCGATATAAAAATCTTAAAGCACAGAATTCAACACTCTACAGGGCAGACCGTTGGACATAAAGATGCCAAATTTGGCACGTACTTACTTCTTGGCTAGTTGGATTCACTAAGAAAGGGTTTTTAAAAATTTTAAATAGATTTTTTATTAATTAAAGATTAATCGAAATTTCAACGTTTTTAGAGCATATCACCGCAAAAAAACTAGTTTTATACCATCTAAAAATTTTTAAAAATTAACTTCTCAGTGACATCAATTTCATTTCCGTACAATTTTTTCCTCTAATTTTAATAAATATTTCGAAATTAATTTTAAATGCAATTTGTAACGATGTTTTTTATTGATGTAAAGAAATTCAAACCAATTTTATGGTTTTATCAAATGTTTCACTCGAGTGCTTTTACCAATCTTAAGGTTATGATTTAAAAAATTGCTTTCTTGGGACATTCATTCCAAAGCAGAATTCCCACTTTCGCTTTTATGAACATAATATGTTTAGGCTGGTATTATTTCTGGAAACTACGGATGGGAAAAATCGTTACGCGCAGAATGCAACGACCGATGCAATTCAAGCCAGACGAATCACGCCTCAAACGAAATCATGCTACCATGTTTGAGACTAGAGGTTCGAATTTCCTTTGTTTTTAATATTCAAATTTAAATTGTTATTAGTTTTAATTTAGTTTTATTATTCTTATTTTTTAGGTTTCATATCTTATAATAATGATCGGTCAGAGAAATTTTAATTAATATCAATTAAACAGACCCTTCTCCTATTTTTTTCACCTCTTCTATTTTCGAAGGAGGGGATTTTCTGTCGACCATTTCACTTTATACAAACGGAACTTTCTTGTTGCTATGTATGATTTAAAAGCTTCCTTTATTTCTCTTGTTGTAAACCATTTATTCAGATAAAGATAATTAATCTCCAAGTTAAAAACTAAAGATATTAACGGGTACATTTTTAAATTAGAACGGGATGTTAACAGGAAATCCAGCATATGAAACAGATATTAAAATCTGCATATCTGCACTGTCAAAATACAAAAAGGAAATTCGAACCTCCAGTCTAAAACATCGTTGCACGATAATGTTATTAGGTGAAAAAGAGACATTTATTAAATCGTCTGCGTTATTATAATATTATTTCGATGTCGTTTCTAATTCAAGTTTACAAATTCATAAAATCATACCAAGATGATACAAAATGCGAGATACTTCCATTATATTTGAAACGAAAGTAAGCAAGTAAGTTTTATTTTTATGTATTTTTTTAAAATTTAATGTACTAATTTTTTGAATTAAAAGTTATACCATGAAAACCGACTCCACAACTAAATAGACTACGAAGCACTTCAATAAAGAATGAATGGTAAAAATCTATTGCATCATCATCATAATACAGATTGAAAGCTCCATTAAAAGAAAAGATCCTTGAAAAGGTAATTGTTTGAATTTTAAAAGTGGTGCAAAAATAGTTTTTGTTCGAAAATGCGCTCTTAAATTATTGAGGGAAAATGTTAAAATTTTGATTAATTTCAACTAATTAAAATTTTGGAAAACCCTTTCATAGGGAGAACCGCCCAAAAAGTAACTGCACTCCAAATTTGGTAGCACTAGGTGAAAACTTCTGCCTTATAGAGAGCTTTGAATTATTTTCGGATCACACGCATTTTACAGCATGTAAATCAGCCTAAAATCATTAATATGTTAAAAAAATTAAAATCCTGCAATATATATATATAAATTTTGGAACAATAAAAGTTGAAAAGGAATCTTTTGAACATATTTTGAGGCACCTCTCGTTTCTGAGTTGAAGAGCTGCCATTGCACTAAAAGTTAAAATAGCAGAACTTTCAAGCATGTAAACGAAATGATGGAAGAACAGTGATTAGTAAATGCACAACAAAAACTAACGTCTGATGATGTTATTCTACTGTAAAGATTATTTCCTCTGTTAGCATCGCAGGTTATCTTCCGAATAAAACATCCTGCTCAGCTTCGAACAAAAGTCCATTCCAAGAAATGTGCGAAACATCCCTATCAACTCCTCCAAACGATCTTGACACCTAAACTACCCCTTTGTTTATCGTCTGCCGGACCGTGATGTCAGCTCACCATTCCGTGTGGCATTGAAGAGGCTCTGTTTTCCCTGTCGACCCCAGAAATGCTATCAAGGTAATTTGTACTTTCGCGCCAAGCCCACGCATTCCGCTCCACCCCTTCCACCCCACCTGTTCAACCTCAGCTCTCCCCATTGTGGACATTATACCGAGATGAGCCAAGCACGTCCACTGCTTTCATTTCTCCAAGGTCTTCGATAAAATACTTTGAGAATCATAATTTTCGTTTGTGAAATCCAACGCTTCTCGATATTCAAATTATGGACAGGTGGCTTCTGCGTCGCTGGTCTTCCTGAAGTTCAGTGGAATAATAATGGGGACTTTCGCAGCATCTTCTTTCAGATTCTTTAATATTCTTAAGCAAAAATTAGCAAGAAAATTATCTTTGAAATTTGCTAAATAGCCATTTTAGAATGAATTTCGTTTTTATTTAACACCTTCAGGACATAAAGCATCTGCCATGGTATCCTCTGAGACGGATTTTATTATTTTCTTTCAAGGTGAACAGCATCTGGGCATTTTTCGTACAAAAGACTATTTTTTATTGTAGTACTACGTATTTTTAGTCATAGAACTAACTCGTTTTTGTATACATCCGGTAGGGCGCCACGGCCCTTAGTTTAAATTTTCCTTACAGATGCGTGACCCACAGGTGGTCACTTATATAAACCGCTTCACTTTTCAGGGAAAGAAAACTCACAAAAGATGCCATAATTGAATTAAAGTAATGTTTGAGAATGAGAGCAATAATGTGAATGAGTGTTCAATAACAGGGTCGACCTTTAGCATAGGACCAATTGCCCCCAGCTGGGCCCAAGTCCTAAGGGACCCACCGCCTTTGAACCACGCGGCTAATGTTATCTACTCGAAAAGATCAATTTTACTTTGCGGCCAGAGTTCAAAATTGACCGACTCGGGTTTTATTATTATTATTATTTTATGTAGATAAGCTTGCAGAGATACATATTTCAATTCTATGATTTTGATGGCTAGCCCTTGATCCAAGATTTCGCAATACGGTGGATATTTAATTTTATGGACATTTGCTCAATGAAATAAATGACATATGTAAACAGAAATAGGCTTTTTTTAAAAAATCTAAAGACTATTTGATTTTTCCCAAATAAATTTTTGGGTAATACTCAAAAAATTTCATTGACCCCTCCCCCTCATTTAAATGATAAATCGTGGTTATTAGGACCTCCTAGTATACACGCACGAGATGCATATACTCTGCACTCTGATTAAACGTCGGTGATGGAACCGGGGCTGACTAAATTTCCGAATGGGTACCCCACCTCCTAGAGCCGACCCTGTTTAGTAGTAGATGACCCACCTGTGGACAAGCGTGTCCACCAACTACATTCACAAAGATCCGCAACTGGGCCATGATGTCGCTATCATGTTAACATTTATTAATGCTGCATTTATTTATTTATTTGTTTCCGATTTTCGAACCGTCAAAAATTTGTGAAAAATGTAAGAAATACCGCCGTAGAATATTTCTAATACTAATAAAGATGAATCTCTGTCTGTGTGTCTGCTGGCGGTGTACAGAACAGATCGTAGAACATAGAGCTACCAAATTTGGCACAGATATACTTTGGATGTGAAGATGTACACCTCGGAGCCTTTTTTTTTTTTATTCAAATTTAAATTATTTGAAAATTAAACCAAATTTCTTCGTTTTTTGCCAATAACTTCTGAATGAATTGATGCAAATAAAAAAAAATATGTTATTTAAAAGAGCAAAAAATTATCTTTCCAATGGTATCAGTTTTATTATTGTACAAAATTTTATCTATTTTTATAAATTTTTAAAGTCATCAAAATATCACAGTCATAGGTGCAAGAGTACAGACTGGCGTATAGCAGGCGGAGCTAAGAGCTGTTTGTCAACGTCACGTGCGTGCGCGGCAAAACAAACTTACGCCTAATAGGTTAGAAGGGTAAATTAGCTGAATAATAATTAGTTCAATTTTTGTTAGAATCATATTATTAGTAATCGTCTCTTTACAGTTTATAGATACTAAATTTCCTCTTTCTTCAGCATTCTTTCCTCCCCTCCCCTTTTTTCCCTATACTCCATGACAACTGCTTCAAACGTTCCCTCTCGCGGTTCCGATCGCACAGGAGGTTAGACATGCGCCTTCCATTTTTTCAACCCGGGTTCAAATCTCGCCTGAGTTTTGCTTTCGTCATTGTCAACAAATACTTCGTCAGCTTCTCTTCCTCTTTTTTGCATACCTAAAAGGAGACAGAATTAAATTCTTCCAATACTCACATTTTACTTTTGCTTTTTTTGCGTACCTAAAAGGAAACAGATTTAAATTCTTCCAATACTCACATTTTACTTTTGCTTTTTTTGCGTACCTAAAAGGAAACAGATTTAAATTCTTCCAATACTCACATTTAACTTTTGCTTATTTTATTTTATACTATTTTCTGAGTAATTTTTAAACATCTCTTTTAAGTTTTAAAATTCTCTCCTCATTTAAATGTTTTCTATCCACTCGAAATGCACATTTTTATTATCTTAGCTGTACATTGTTGAATGGTGATGTGCGTTTTTATATTTTACTTTGCTCCGCAGAGAGAATAACTATTATCCAAACGTATTCCTGTTTTAGTTCATTTTTTATTATTTGCTATTATTAGCTATTATTTGGCAATTTGTGTTTTTATAGTTCACATAGATATTCAATTTCTTAGTGTGTGTTTATTGATTTTTTATGCACAGAATAATTATTCAAGATTTGGTTTTTTTTCAAGCATATTCAATTCAATAATTTTTTTATTTATAAATGAATGTTTTTATTGACTAGATTTAAATGGTTATCATGAATTTAGTTTTGAATTTCATAAAATGTAGCCAATTCTCTTTTTTCACAGAAAAACTTTATTTAGTTATTTTGAGTTTTAATTAGTTTTAATATGCAAATTATTTTTAGCTGAGAAATGTAATTATTGTACTTCAAATTTAATTCTTTAAATTTAAAGTCTTTTCTATTTTTTAAAGAATCTTTTTACTTATCATCTTTTAACAGTTAAATATAAGGGATTAACTCAAAGTTCATTACATGGAAAAATATCCTGTACATTTTCGTTTTTGTATAAAGAATTTAAATTCAGTTATACTAATTAACTGTTCACTGTTTGTGTTTTTAAATTCATTTCTTTGTCCTTATTACAATTATTGCTTTCAGCTAACAAAAATTAAGATGTTAAAAATGTCAGCCTTAATTGTCTTATTACTATTAATACAAGACTGGCGAACCAGCTGGTCGCCTAGGAGGCTAGTGTTTGATATATGAAGCAACTGGATGCAAAGATTTTGATTGTCGAACTGTGTCCAACATGTACAAGTTGCCAGGCTGATTTTTCCGTCATCCATATTTTAATTGAATACGGTTTTTTTTTTTAAATCATCATTATTATCGAATTGTTGGTGAGCCCACTGTGGTCTGATGGTAAGTTCTCAGTTTCGGAGCAAGAGGATTCTAGCTTCGAAACTCGATACCACCGAAGATCAGCCCCCTATGTGAGCCTGGTGCAAGTTAAATCTGATGTTGAGGATCAAACATCATCTCTTTGATGTGGTGCTGCTTCAAAACAGAAGGTTAATACAAGTAAACTAAACAAACTCTTCGCATTTTTGGCACATCATCTGAAAGATCCTCATTAAAACTTTTTTAATGTCTTTGACTTTCATCATTTTATTTAATTTTCACGAATTTTAAAGTTTTGCTCACCTTTGCCTCTGTTCTGTAGTGCAATTTACATTCTTTTTGGCCGAAATATTTCATCTATTCTACATTTTACTTTTGGATTCTATATGACGCAGCACGTACAGATCTGACCCTTTTGCGATAGAACACAAATTAATAACTTTTTCACCTTTATCAATATTTCTATTCAAGAACTGATCAAAATAATCACCTTGCTTTAAAACATTTTATAAAATTTTCTTGAAGCATTATTTTAATTTTTATTTGTGAACTAACTAATTTTCGTATTCATTTTCTCGATCTTGGGGTCGCGAAATCTCTTTCTTCTTCTAAAGAGGTCGCGAGGAGAAGAATTGTAACTCCTCACTCCGAAGATGGTATCTGATGTTTGACTTTTTGGAGATGAGGAGACTCACGGAGTTCGCCTAGTTCAGCTTCACTTCTTGGTATTAGAAACAAAAAACAACAAGATATTATCAGCACGTTTTACACAAGTTCAGCAGTCCGTCTTGCGGTTTGGGAAGTCCAGGAAAAGGGAGTGGATCGTGAAGGTCTGGGTTAGTTGAGAGTCAGGGGCTCGGGTCCTTCTTTGAATCCTGGGTGCCTAGGGGCGTGTGGTCTCATAATTTGATAGCCAGAATTATTCATTGTGTCTGCAGTGAAGTTCGTAAGTAAGGGAAAGCTAAATAGCATATCATTACGCCTACTTAAATAGTCCTGATATATTCAAAAGTAATTGATTTGCTCGTCCAGAACATAGTTTTAAACATGAGTTATTGGCATTCTGCTTAGTAAAACTGTATTTGAAACAAAAGTTGGTTAGTTTCATGGAACTCTTTCTAAACGCCTAAGACACATCCTTACGGGGCCGGATTTACACATTTCTAAGCCTTAGGCCAAAGCATAACCTGCGCCCCCTTTCAAAAAAAGTTAAACTGAAAATTATATATTATCTTTGAAACATATAATTACATAATACAATCTTTATAATCTTTGAACCACATTGAATTTTTAATTCAAAATTACATTACTTATGAAAAAACAACACACTAACATCTACAAAAATACTTCTTCGAATTTCTTGAAATCGGATGAAATACCCGCTAGAACTTCTTCGATCGCGATTTGTCCGTGAATAAGCTTGAAGGGCCAGATCTTATTAAATCGAATTCAATGCAAAGAAGTGCAAGGGCAAGAGACGGTAAGGCCCACAGAAGATAGAAAAATTGTATCGCCCAATGTATTTAAGGTAACAAATGTAAATTTCAGAAACATCGTTTCATATGACCTTTTCAAAATAATACTGAAAAGTTTGTAAATATTTGGCTGTTATCTCTTCTGTCTATGCGCCCTAGGCCATGGCCTAGGTTGGCCCTATGGAAAATCTGACCTTACATCCCAGTGGCGTAGGGCCCAGGGGGCAAGGGGTATAGATTCCCCTCGCGCCTGTCTTAGAAGGCGCCATGTGGACAAAACATTACTGCATTTATGTCACTATTTAAAATGAAATATCATGTGGCGTCGAAAAAACAAGGTCATGCCACGGGGCGCCATTGACGCATCCTAAATCACTGATGGAGAGTGGAGCGAAAATATTATATTATGCCCCGGGCGCCAGCTACCCTGGCTACGTCACTGTTGCATCCTTATTACATTCACAGGTGATGCGGCTGTTCTTTACTTTCAAATATCGCCAACTTTTCTTTGACTATACTTTCTTCGCAGAATTTTCTGAGTAACGTTTTAGGGAATCCGAGATGGGGAGTCAAAAGACCTTGAAAATACTGAAGTTCCTCGCATACAAGGGTGTGTCTTGGATTTGCTTAGTGAGTTTTTTTCTAATGATTTTATTTTTGATACATTTATTTAACTGACTAGTTTCAGGTTTGTAATGATGGAATTTTGTAATAGATTTTTCACTGACTTCCTAATGTGCTAGAGTTTTGAAATTTTGCAAATTGCGTATCATCGATGACAGTACGCTATTTTAAAATATTTTAATATTTTCAGAGCTAAATTATTAGTTAATTGATTAATTTAATTAAATTTTGATTCCTTACCAGGGGCGCCATCTGGCAGTGAATTTGAGAAAAATTGATTTCAAGATTCCATAATATTCATAATAATATATTTATAATTACTGAAAGACTGAAAAGCGGAAAAAGTAGTGAGAATTTTAAAAAAGTAATAAAAGTAGAAAAGGATTAACACATAAAAAAATCTAGTTTTAATACACCAATAAAAGTGTGTTTTTAATAAAAAGTATTTATTAAATTTTTGCCTATGTGTACGTGACATAGTTTTCTAAATTAAGAATTCGTTTCCCATAAAGTATTTAGAATTTGGTGTTATTAATCATTTGTCAATCCGATGTTAGTTGTTAAATTTGTACCCAGTGTAATCATTCATTTGTGTGACAAAAATTTTTTTAAAAAATGGGGGAGGCGACTTTCAAAGAGGAAAAACTATTTCTCCATTGACGTATGAATTTTTGTCGTAACATAAAATCACTGCAAAACATTTAAATTGCCCATTTGGAATTTTTGGAACAATCAAATTTCGCTAAGATAACCAAAACTAGGTAACGTTTTACATATGTGCGTAATAATTGTATATTTATTATAGCAAATAACATTAAATAAGAATGAGAAATGTGGTTTTGCAAATTTCAGAACTTCTTTCTCAGCGCCATCTGTTTTAAAAATGAGGAGCTAAATGTTCGCAATGTTTGAAAATTAACAAGCTGCCAACGAAAAATGTATGATAATTATTCATAAAAACAAATTTAGAGCTTTTCTTTGTTGCATGAATCTAAACAATTCCAATGGTTCTTTTTTTTTTTGTATGAATGTAACAATCTCAAAGAATTATTATTCGACTCTATTCGTAACCGAATAGTACCACAGGTTGAGAAATTTCGCCCTCCTCACCTCTTTTTACATCAGTTTTTTTTTTTTAAGTATTTTTTTACCATGTACCATAATCCATAAAAATGTTTTAATCATTGTTATGTACAAGTTATTTATAATTTTCGAAAGGTGTTGTAAATAATTTCGATTTTCGAGGATTATAATACAAGAATTTTGAAACCATTAAATGGTCGAGAGCGGCTTTTAGTTTAACAGTACTTTAGAATATATAAAATTAAAATTACTGAAAGAAAGTTAAAATTTAAATAATGGATGCAAGCTAAATAAGTCTACTTATTAGAAATTCACAGCACAGAAATAGTTTCAGATGGTTATAATTCTAGACCAGTGGCGAATCCAGAGGGGGGGGGGGGGGGGGGGGGGGGCCCCCCCCCCCCCCCCCCCCCCCCAAGCCAAGCCAGAATTCTTGTTTTATTTAACATCATTACAACTGTTTTTTCTTAATTTCCCTCTTTAAAAAAATAATAAAACGTTTCAACATTACTTTCTACCTTGACAGGCTCGAAAATTGTCCTACTTTTGCAGTTTGTAGTCATTCCACTCGTACTTGTAGCTTCGACGCGGTCGAAGACATGTTTTGGCTAGTTATTTCATTGTAATTTTTATTAAATTATCGAAAGTATTGTATTGTATTTTATGATTCTTATTGTCAGGTGAGGAAAGTCTGTAAAGTTAAAGAGTTTTGGTTTACTTTAGCCTTGAGATTTGATATTCATCACGACGATACAAAGTTTTTATGACCTCAGCCTTGTTTGAATACTAGATTCGCTACTGAGCTGCAGTACATCTGGGTACCCTAATGAGGAGTCACAGCAAATTTTTATTTGCAAGTGTTTTAGCAGAAATCAAGTAAATCCTAACTTGACTTTTCAAAAATAATCTGAAGATTAAACATACTGAAAGATTGTGCATGGTCTTGTAGAAGATATTGAACAATATATGAGATTATAGCTTGGAAGCAAGTTAAAAACAACTATTAATAATGCAACTGAACCGAAGTACTAGTTT
>BGPR01002572.1:13831-29779 GCA_013235015.1 Araneus ventricosus | reverse complement strand
TTTTTAGCTAACCTTATAAGTTAATGTGAAATTATTACAATATTGTTTTCATTTGTTTTGCCGTTTAACTAATACTATTTTATAATTGGAATAAAATATAAAATTAAAAATAAGTCCTACAGATTCCATTAATTCGCGTTATTTGACTCTTAAGCTTACCTAAGCAATTAATATTATTGATAAAATGTTCCTTGTTCCTTGCATAGACGGATGATTGGGGGGGGGGGGGTTTGCCCGAGGGGGGCCCGCGAAAATGAAAAGATTAATCAAGGGGTAGACGAGGGAAAAATGGTTGAGAACCCCTGATCTATATATATAAAATTCAACTTATGTATGTTTGTTCCAGCATCACTTCCGAATAACGAATATTTCTGAATTTTTTTAGCATTTGATATGAACATGAGAACGCAGTTTCGAACCAGATGTGAAAAAAATTCAGAAATATTCGTTATTGGTTGCGAAAAATTCAGTTTTTTTTTCTGTCAAGTCAAAAACAATAACACCCGTAAAACTATTTACCTCCAGTTTTATTTATCTGTGCAAAAAATAACATCTGAGAAGTTCAGGGGAAGATCCATTTCCTACTTTTTTTCAAAGCTGAATTTATTCTTTCAATACTTCATCAGAACTTATCCATTTTTTAATCATTTAAACAAAGTAACAAAAGGAATTTTAAAAAGGGGAGAGTGGAGTAAAACCGGATATCTTGATTTTGGCGTTATTAATTCCCCTTTCTAGTGGACAAATTCTGAATTATCTTCTACTAGTGAAGAAAAGATCAGTCGGGCCTTTTTTCTTTTCGTCGTAGAATATAGGAGACAGCGAAAATGCAAATTGAACGCCTTTTTTTAAACCGATTGACACAAAAATTTGACGCAAATCTACAATTAAGGTTAGAAGGCCGCATGCAAAGTTTTATTTTTATAAGTAATTTTGTTAAGAAGTTATTGCGATCAACAGTACGCGATTATACAGACCGACAGACAGTTAACAGTTTGATGGATTTGGCCCAAAATTTTATACGGACCTACATTTCTGATGACAAAACTGTGCACCATACTTTATCTATTTAGCTATTAAAATTGTTGAGTTATAGTGTTCACATGAACGCGGACAGACAGACAGACTTCCCTTAGACGGATTTTGTCAAAAATTTGATAAAAGCCTACAAATTATGCGTCAAGATCACATACCAAATTCCATCCCCATTGATCTAATAGTTTTCGAGTTATCGCGTTCACAGACACAGAGACAGACAGACATAATTCCAAAATTGTGTTTATCGGACTCAGGGAGGTCTAAAACGTGGAGATTCCTCAAAATCTAGAACTTTTTGACGATTACAGTACTTTCTCTTTGTATTATTTGTATACGAGAAAGTAAAAAGAATGGTCATAATTGACATGTTTCTGTTGTTGAATTCATTTCGTCTGTGAAAGTTTATTTCACGTCAACTCTTCAATGTTCGTTTCTTTTTAAATCATCCTTACTTATTAATCATTACAATTATAGAAACTGTATTTAGTCCGGCTTATTATATATGTTACTAAGGATTTATATCCTATCAAACAATAAAGATTTAGTAAAACAATTGCGAGTTTCTGTTTCGTTTCTTAAAACCTCTGCACTCGGGGTAAAACCGGGCACTAGGGGAAACTATGGATACTCGACCCAAGAAGGATTTTATTAGGTTGTGAGTTAGTTGGAAGTTTGTGAGGGCCATTCCTATTTGACTTTTGAGTCAAATGATCTGATGGAAAGCAATTCCAATTTATTCTGATTTCCAATATTTTCTTATTTTGGTGATAATTTCAAGTAATACAAAGAATTATTTTAGTCAAAATTTTAAAAAGAATTGAAATTTATTTATTCCATTATTTCTTCGCTTGCAAATAAATGATTTTTATTCATTTTTTTCTTATATAAAACTTAAAATGCAGGAAAATTAAAAATATTTTACTCGAAATCTTTGCAATCGTTTGTTTTTATTTAACGCATCGTCATTTCGACTGAGTTCATTTCTTAGTTAGCTTGAATTTTAAAGAAGAAAGAATAACGTAGAATACATTTTTCTTCTTTTGCTTTCGGATTGAATTATTTTTCTTCTTATGCTTTTGGATTTGGATAGTTAAAATAGTAGGAGAACCCAGTACGTCTATTACGTTTTTCCAATTTCTTGTTTTGTACAACATTTATTAGATTCTTACATTTAACTTTGTCGCTATTCTGTTCTATGTTAATTTCCAAACCAGCAGTGTTTCAATGCGTTAGTGACATTACTAGGTTCCTTGCTTCATTCCCACAGCTTTTATCACTAATTTAGATACGAATTTTGTAAATACTTTTAAATTGATTGTCTTTATTCTTAAATTGTCAACTACGGTAACTATTGTTAAATCTTAAAAAATTGTTTTATTATTAAATTGTTACAAAAATTAAAAATTTATGCTACTTTTCCACTGAATATCTAGATTTCCTAATTCCCCATAGAGATAACATGTGTGCCCGGTTTTACCCCACTAGTGGGGTAGTTTGACTTTTTCTGCAAAACAAATCTTTAGTAAAACTATGAATTTTCCTGAAAGATATATTGTATTCTTATTAATGAATATTTTAGCAAAATTTAACAAGCTCTATGCCGAATAGTTTAGCTCCAACAGGCCTTCCAACCTAAGGTACTCGGTTTTACCCACTTTCCTCTATTTACCATCCCTTAATTTACGTTTGCATTATTGTAGGGGCAAAACGAAACATTTTGTGTTTTCTTTTAAGCAACAGGTGTAATACTCTTACCTATGGCAAGTAGGGTGTCTTTGGTCTCTCCTGAAAACTCTGATCGTATGGCAGCAGTGATAGAGTGTCCACTGATCCTTTCGTAGGCTTCGAACGTCGCCTGCAACTGAGATATGCTCCGAGAACAAAGAATTCTCGTAAAAAGTTCGCCGTCTACACCCAGTTGTCCAACACCACCCTGAAATAAAAAAAAAATGTCTATATCACCTTCTTCAAAAGCCAAAAACTTTTAAAATGGTTTACATTTGTCAATTAAATATGCAAGAACTGGAGAACTGGGCACTCAGAAATGTTGTTTCATCGCACTTAGAAGTAACGACATCTCTGATTGGCCATTTCTTCAACTTTTGTATCTTCGTTATGCCAGTGTGAACTGCTCTTTATCCGAACCACAGACAAACATCAAAAGGAGTGCTCACATCGAAAAGCCTCTGTGCATCCCTTTCTGCTCTTTCGAAGTCGATCTCGACTGTCTCGTCCCTCTCGGCTGCGACCAGAGCCCTAACGAGGTGGCGGAAACGGCCGCTGGTGTCGCTGATCAGGGCTTCCTCCAGATCTTTGTTGTACTCTGAGGGAAGGAAAGTGAATCATATTAAAAATTTCAATCATTCTTTTTCTCTTGAGAGAACCGAGAACGACTTTCTCTAATATTAAATCAGCGGGAGTGTTCTCCCCTAAACTTTCTCGTATACTTCTCGAAAAAGGTGCTGTTTCCCCTCCCCCCTCGTGGATAAAAAAATTCGAACCTGTTGTAACCCAGGATCCAATGACTATCAGAAAATATTTAGGTAAAAAATCAAATTCGAAGAGATGCGTTCCGATTAAATGAATACCGATTTCTAGTCTTTCTTGACTCAAGGACAATCCTTCCGCGTGCACAGATTGCTACCAAGTACGCATGCGCATGGATAATCGGATGAAAAAAAAGCGCCAAGCAGGAGTCAATAAATATCGTGCACAGAAGAATGCGTTCAATACGCATGTGCGTGGAGATGACAGATTCGTTGGAGATGCGCTTATACAGACCGACAGACAGTCAACCTTTTGACGGATTTGGCCCAAAATTTTATACGGACCTACATTCATAATGATAAAACTGTGTACAAAATGTTATCCATCTAGCTATTCAAGTTTTTGAATTATAGCGTTCGCATGACCGCGGACATACAGACAGACAGACTTCCCGCTGACGGATTTTGTCCAAAATTTGACAGAAACCTACAAATTATGTTTAAAGACTACATACCAAATTTCATCCCTTTATCTCTAATAGTTTTCGAGTTATCGTGTTCACAGACACACAGACAGACATAATTCCAAAATTGTGTTTTTCGGACTCGGGGAGGTCTAAAACGTGGAGATTCGTCAAAATCTCGAGTTCGAATTTTTTTGACGATTACAGTACTTTCTCTTTGTATACTTCGTATACGAGAAAGTAAAAACATGTGAATGTTTGTTAATCCAGAATGGCATGGTACGAACCCTTCTTTCTTTTCGACGTGACCAAAACGGAAATATTTTTTCCAATATTGTTCCAATCCCGATGGCTATTTTTACATTTAATTCTTTTATATTAGTTCTTCAGGAATAGAAATGAAAATATAAGCGAATAAAAATAAATTTTTGATTAATGATTTCTAGTTAAAATCGGCAAACTTTAAAAAATCAACATTTCGAAACTCTCCCTCTTGTTTAAAACCGTCTTGTGGGTATGATTTATAATAGTTCAATTTTTCATTTTAGTTATAGAACATGTGCACACAGAAATAATATAAATTGCAGTTCCTGCCTTATCCTGACTGTCAAATCTAAATCTAATCTATATGTATCTTTATACGATTGATTTATGGTATGGAGAAATAGTCCTTGACTGATGATAATGACGACTGACGCATTACGTACTAAAAAACTGTCTTCGAATTGATTTTTCACTTCTTATCTTTTTCCTGACACCACTTTCGTTTTGATTTGAGCTTTCTCAACTCAGGCAGTGCAATAAACCTTTGCCGAATTCGAGAGTTACGTCATTAGCACATTGCGAGTTCGACAAAATCGTGTCCGGCAAGGTTAACTTTCTATGGAAAAATTGTGTTAGGTTATTGTTCAAATTAAGAAAGTATGCATAATTTAAATAAACCTAAATATTTTTGTAATTGAAAGGAAAAAATGAAACAAATATTAATTAAAAGAATTGGTATTACTGCTTGATAAGTAGATGCAAGATACAATTTAAAAAAAAAACAAGGTGTTGATTTATACTTCAGACAATGACTGACTAAAAAAATCACGGTAAGGGGTGCAGAGGTTTTCAATACCTCTCGTAAAGCGTGCTCTTTTTCTTCATTTGTGTCAATCTGTAATGCAAAGTCAGACAGTTCCTATGTCTTTTTTAACAATTCAACAACAATTTTCTTTTACAAGGTAATCAATGGTTCGATCGATTGTACAAATAAACTGAGCACTATAAACTTCTCTGTGCCTGCCAGATCTTAGAGGAACCAGGGTTCTTTTCCTATTGTGTATTCTAGATTTAAGTATATTGACAGGTTCTCGTTGTATAAATTTTATAAGACTTTTAACAAGATCTCTGGTGAACTGGACATTTATCATATGTCTCCTACTGTTTTTAAATCGAATTGTTTTCAACTTTAAAATACATGACCTGATTTCTTTTTCTTTTCTTACATTTGACTATACATATTAAGATTTTTTATACGTTGATCTAGTGTTTGACTTTTTGACCCTTGCTTTTTTAATGGTTTTTTTTATTTGGTGTTCTAAATTTAAAAAAAATTGTGTGATTTTTTTTATAATTTTAATGTGACGGTGTGCAACATGTACTTTTGGAGCCTCAGTGTATTTTTAGTGCTTTTGTAATTGCGTGTTTTCATTTTAAAACATTTATGTGTTAACATTTTTATAATTGATGAGGTTTTGAGCTTTGAACTGTTGTATTCTCTGCAGTTACTTTTTTTCTTTGTGTTTTAATTCACTTTGTGGCTTGTGTTTTTGTATGTTTTTGATCATGCACTCTGTAAATGGAGTCATCTCTGTAGTGTGCTTTCTTTGAATAAATAAATTCATTCAAATTCCTTTACTTTAAAGGCGCTTTATCTTCTTCATTATCGCTGCTTTCACTGTCGGGTGACAGGCACAAGACCACACACTTTTTTATTCGACATTTCACAAACGTCAATTTCGATTGATTATTTGACACATCTGAAAATCCTTCGCCGACGCTTTTGCAATTTATAAAATTCTTTGGATCAACTGTTAATATAGAAATGCTGCCAACTATCTGCAGAGTACCGTGTTTAAATGAAATTGTAGCGTTGGATAAATTAAATGCGCACAATTCAGATATCGCTTATGTGCAAAATCGTTTCTCAAGGGTTTACTGTATTTCAGACTTACATACGTGCTCTTCAAGGTTTCCCCATTAAGACTAAATTACTACTAAAACCTAATACCTTACCCAATAGACTAAAACAACTCGGCAGGGCGAAAATCTTTGTTCGAAGGGGCATAAAAATATATAGGATGACACAAGACCATGTCTCTACGACCATAGTTTTCGAGGAAAAAGTGACAGAAAAGTATCAGTCCACTTCTTAGTGTAACTTAGCTAGAAACACGAACATTCGGTACCTGCTTCGGCCATCACACATATGTATATCGAGAAATGCCACTGTGTCTATCGCAAGCGGAGTTCCGCTTTTTCAATTCCTTCAGTTAGCAGCATTGGAAGGACATCGAATGGAACTTAACCCATTACCTGCTAGTGTTACGTTTTCACAACATTAATTTAATCATATTTTGCTAAAAATATTTTAAATGAATTTATTTTAATCCTTCCACACTTTAATCCTTCCAATTTTAATCCTTCCACAACACAGACAAAGTTTATCTTTGCGCAAACTGAAAAGAGATTGTTCAAACCATAGAATTCCGAGGATTCTCGATAGTAAAAGGAGGAGCTGTAGCAGCCAAACAGTAATTTTTTGGAACAAATGCCATTTCCCTCTTCCGCCAAATTCTTTAAACAATTCCGTGTGATTCGAAAATAAATTGTACTGCTTTATGCCAGTGCTTCGTTTTCGCAACATTTGTAACTCTGAAGAAAATGGTTTTAATCTTTAATTTACTCAAGATATAACATAAAAAATAAAACTATTCAATTTTCAATAGTTTAAAGTTCTCCGGCAGGTAATGGGTTAAAATCCTATTTTCCATGAACTGGATATGATGTTTTTCTGTCACATTTCTCTTCAAAATCATGAGATGACGAGGTACCGTTCAGTAACGGATTCCGAGACTACCACTTTTGTACGATTTTACACCGGAAAGGGGTGTCAGACAATGAGTTATATGAGCGCATTTCCGAGTTCTTTGTTAGATCACACTCAGTAAAATGTAAACATCACCCTTCCATTTTCACTTTCCCCCTGTTTTGATGAAAATAACTCCACCCGGCGCATGCGCAAGAGCGCGGAGGGTTTCCGAATCCGTTGATATACAATATGTTATCTGTGTCATTATTTTATTTACAACGAAGGAGAGTTCCGGCTCAGTAGAATTTACGCAGTTTCAGTAGTGCAGCCTAATTTTTTTTTATTAACTTTCCTGACTTTTACTAAGAACTTCTACATATATTTTTAAGTCAACTGAAAGTTCTAAAATATTATTTGATAACTTAGGATAATCCATATTCTCTAAACGTCAAATGTGAACTCAATGTTTTAAAAAGGTAAATATTTTATGTATTTTTATATCTGTCTTAAAATTCATCTCTCATAAAAAATATAGGCACTGAATACACTTACTTTGGCGAAAACAAGCTTTGATTTCTTCTATTTCCTGTAATGAGATAAAAATGAAGAAAGAAATGTTTTTAATCCATCCAAGAATGAGATGGAAAAAAAATTATAAATTTTGAAATTACAAGAAACTACTATTAAATCAAATTTCATTTCGTATTACATTTGTGATCAATTTGAGTGGATGCCTTTTACTTACAATTAGTTGGAAGGGTATTATATATATACAAGGCTCCCACCTATATCCGTTACACCCCCCTTAACTTCTATCGGCAAATTTTGGAATTAGCGGTCCTATCTCGTAAACGGTGAAAGATACGAGAAAAAAGCCAATTAGAAAGTTGTAGCGCACTCTCGATATAGTATGAAAAGATGCCTTGCGCACATTAATACTCAAAACAGAATGTAAAAAATGAATATTTGTTTGATTGTGATTTTCAAAACTATGGCGTTGTGAATTGCGAGCGAAGGGAGAAATCTACTCCAGAATTCATATGTGTATAGTGGCTAACGGAGAGCATTTTGAGCAATATGAATAAATGATCCAAAAGACAGGGGGACGTGTCTCAGTTTCTTTCTTCCAGTCTTTATGACATGGCAATTTCCGAAATCGTGCCCAAACAAATGTTCATTTTTGCATTCTGTTTTGAGTATTAATGTGCGCAAAGTATCTTTTCGTACTAAATGGAGAGTGCTCTACAACTTTCTCATTGACTTTTTTCTCGTATCTCTCACCGTTTACGAGATAGGACCGCTAATTCCAAAATTTACCGATAGATGGCATTGTAAGTTGTCTCATCGAGTAGCGCATAGCCTTTTTTACTATACCTAGACACCAATTTTATGGCCTAAGCTGTCACCGTTTAGAAGTTAAGGGGGGTGTAACGGTTATAAGTGGGAACCCTGTATATATATATAAGAAGAAAGTATGTATGTTTGTGTGTTCGTTTTTTAGTTCTTTATGCATGCCCACACCGTTGGACTTACGGCGGCGACCAAATTTGGCACAGTGTTGCATTAGCACAAGAGGGACCTAACGCCGTAAAAATTATTTTAAAAAATTATTTTAAAATTCGAATTAAATTTTTATTTATTTAATTAAATAAAGAAAACTAAGCTATTTTTCGACGTTTTCCGAAAATAACTTCTGAACTACATACTTACCGTACGAAAATTATTTTTACATCACCTTAAAGAGCAAAAAATTATTTTATTAACCATACCAGTTTAATTGTTGTACAATTTTTTCTCTAAATGTAATCAACGTTTCAAAATTCATTTTAAACCGCAGTTTATAACAATGTTTTCTATTGTTATAAAATCAAATTTATTATTTCATCAAATCCTTTATTCACATCTTTTTACCGCTGTTTAAGTTATGATAAGAAAATATTGCTTTCTTTAGTCAATGACTTCAGTGTTGATTTCTTAATTCTACTTTTATTTCGTTAGCATGCACTTAACTTCCGTTTTTATTTCGTATATTTTAATATACCCTCAGATATCCAGTGACGTTAGTTTAGTTATTACGCGATGTTTCGTTTAAATTTCACAAATTTTTGAATGATCTTAATCAGCGGCGTAGCGACCGCGGAGTAGGGGCCGCAGATGCCAGTTTTAAGAGGAGGAAAACATTACTGCATTTATGCCAGTTTTTAAAGCAAATTATGATTAGGGGGCGTAAAAATAATACCAGGACCCGCGAGCTATTTGCGCTTGCTCAGTAAATGAAGACTGGAGTAAAAAAAATCATATTCCCTGGGCGCCACTGACCATGTTGACAAAACGTTAATATGTTTGTGTCACTTTTTAAAGTCAAATACAATTAGGAGTCGAAAAATACCATGTCCAGAGCGCCGTTAACGCAAGTTAAGCCGCTTATGATGAAAGAGGGGGATGAGAAAAAATTCATAGTGTGACCCGAGCGCCACTTTCCTTCGGTACGCCATTATCGGTATGTAAAGTCATTAAAGGTTAACCGAGTCCCGTTCCTACTGAAGGGAGAGGGCCTAGGGAGAAAAAGAAGGAATGGTGCTTACGGTCAGGCACATAAATACCAAAAAGAAGAGCCATAAAAAGCATGATCTGAAATATTTCTGTTGTCTCCGTAGCAATTATGGGGAGGGGAAGATTGAATTCCAAGGGTTGTCAGACTCGTGTGAAGTGGTTCAAAGTGCAGAGACAAAAAGAAGAGGTTAGTTTAGTTGCTTGCCGATGGGTCAAAGACACAGTAAAGGACAAAAGAAAATCCACGAAAGACGTTACAGTGAAAAACTATTTAATTAAGTTTAAAGTGTTATAAGTACTTACACTTGAAAATATTTCTACCCCGAGCAACACCGAGTATATTAGCTAGTTTATCTATAAAACTCAAATAACATTAATAATACATTTATTCTTTCGAAAGGTAAAATCAAACTGCCTTTATTCGTTTTTGTTAGCAAATATTTTCTCTTGAAGTGATAACATGGTTTCAGATTTCACAGTATAATTAGATATATCCGGGATCGCGTTTTATTATTTTCTTTTTCTTGTTGAACAAATGCGTGTGCGCATCATCAACACGACTTTAACTACTCCTCTCGGCGTAGACAATGCAGAAACATTTTTAAAGTTTTCAGTTTTGTAAACTGTATTCGATAAATTTGATAAAAATCTCAAACCGATATATTTCTATGACAGTGACATAAACAAAATGGTTATGAGATAAACTATACATCGTTTTAGAAAGAGTTAAGTCAAAATTTCAAGCCATCATGTATATCGCCACTGAAAACCCAAAGAGTCGGCAATCAAAAATTCCATTTAATTGAAATCCACTAGTCGGCATCCATTCTTATCGCCAACAGATGGCAAGTCACCAATACCAAAAAGCAAGATGGCTGCTGAGGTGAACAATTCAATAAAGAGGTCATAGTTAAAGATTAACTGATTAAAGTTTAAACGAATTTTCATTATTACCAGAGAATTCGTAGATTTTTTTTTTTATTTTCAAACCTTTATAAGTTCTGTTTGCTCTATTTACCATTCAGTGGTGGCTCGTCCATTACGGCTGCAGAGCTGCAGTCCACTCTGATTTTTTTTTTAAACTTGCACTTTTCGTTTTTATTCTAATTGACTTACCTTTCCACTTTAAGAATTCAATGATAATCGAAAATGGCAAAAAAGTAGTAAAAAACGTAAAAGGAAGAATGAAAATACACCAAGAATTAAGAGAGAGACAGACCAGATGTGCAGAGAGTTTTGCCCCTCCTAGGATCGAAATTTCACGCATTCAGCAACTCGGAGTTCTCAGTCGGAAGAAAAAAACAGACCTTTCTCCCATTGAAATTATAACCCCGAGAGCTGCCCCTGGATCAGTTCTCGCTTGGCACGACTTCCTCATTTGGCCTTTTTTCGCTTTCCCTCAGTAGTCCAGTCGTTAAGTAGTTTTTTTAAATCAAATTCTCTAGGATTTCTAATTTTTTGCTCCTTTATATTTTTGGGGGTACTGATTACGAATCTGAGGTTTGCCACCAAAACTTTTTGTAGGTATTTTAGTTATAGCTAAAAAACATGAAAAAAAATCCAATTTTTTTGCTTATAACTCAAAAACTATCAATTTTTAGTCTATCCTCAATACATACCAAAATAACACTGGACAACAAAAAAAAATTTTTTCGTGTTGCTTGAGAAAGAAAGGGTTATACCTATGTATTTTTGTGCCCTGATTTCGAATCTGTTAACCGTTTTTTCAATCACCCACAGTTTTTGAGCAACGTAGTAACTCTTATTATATACATTAGGAAATCATATTCAACTTGCAATATTTACACAGGCATGTTAAAATTTTACAAACCTTCACTTTCTTGTGTACCTGGCCTATCGACTGTGCTTGCTTGAGGAATATCCATTTCAAATATCCAAACATAGTCGGCTAACATTTTGGGATTCCATTTCCCTTGGTAACAAGCTCCCATATTCGAGATAACCTGATGGAACTGTTCACCATGCTCGTCGCTTACTGATCCAAGGTTTTCAGGGTAGAATTCTAAGTGAGAGTGCAAGAAATGGATTTTCAACGACATGTTGCATCCCATGGTTTTGTAGGCCTTTAAGCAAGTTATTGACGATTTGCCTTAGTTTTCGGCTTTGTGATTTCAAAAGAATTTTTTTCTAACTCCTTAAACGATGTCCATGCTGGGGCTTCCTTCTTAGTCAGCTTACTCTCAAACACCGGATTTCATTAGTTGTCTAAACTGAGGTCCAACAAATATGCCTTCCTTAATTTTTGTTTCACTCACTTTTGGAAACTTCAGATGCAAGTACTGAAATCCACTTCCTCCACAGTCCATCGCTTTAACAAAATTCTTCATCAAACCTAATTTGATGTGCAATGGAGGCAAGAGAATTTTTTCTGAGGCAGATAGTGGTTCGTTCTTTTCATTCTTCACACCCGGTAGGAATTGTCGCTTGGGCCACACTTTCTTGATGTAGTGCTTTTTTTCTGTCCCTGCTATCTCACTGGCACAGAAAGCAAAAAAAACTTGGTATAGCCTGCTTGCAATCCAACTAAAACGGCAATCACTTTCAAGTCGGTGCGTATATGCCAAGAATGCTTGCTGTACTCAATACTGGACAACATATGCTTCCAAGTTTCGTATGTTTCTTTCATACGAACGGCTACATTCTACAGGAATTGAAGGGTGATGGTTACCATTGTGTAACAGAACTGCTTTTAAGCTGATATTTGAAGAGTCTATAAACAAACACCATTCTTGAGGGTTATGTTGTAGTTCTAGAGCCTTAAACGACGAGTCAACATCATTACAAAATATCACATCACTATCCTGGCAAAAGCTTCCACGTGCTGCCAAACAGAAACATCTGTCCTTACAAAGTGGCTCATGCATTGAATCGTATTAGCGTTGCAGGACTCTCGATCCAAAAACGCCTGTTATAATTTTTGACATACAGCCTTTTCTTTATGAAAATTATATTTGTAAGAGCATTTCAAACCCAAACATTATCTTCTTGGCTGGCAATTAATTTTTTCAGAAAGTATTTTTGACACAAGATCCGACATGTTTCAATGACATTTTCTATGTACTTGAAAGCAATTACGAGTAGTGTTGCTGAAAAACAGTGTGTTATAAAGGTTGTTCGAGATTATATTCGGGTTCAGTGACCATAAAAACACCATTATAAGTTAAAATTTCAAAGGCAACAAAAAAATATCCTGGCTGCGACATTGAATCAAATACAACAAAGGAGTGGACAAAGATTTTAGCGAGAGTTCATGTTGCATAAAATTGGAGGGTGATAGACAAATTCTGATTGGTTTTTCGAATTCAGAGCGTGAAAGTACATAAGAATTAGCTAAAATCATACGGGCAACAAAATGGTTGTTGTCCAGTGTAATCAGCATAAAATTTCTTACAACTTAGGTCTATACAACTTCTTCAACACTGCTTGTTTCTGAACTACGAGCCGCCACTGCATATAATATAACTTGGCAACCATCTTGCGTTTTGACACTGGCGGTTTTATAACCGGTGGCGATATGAAGAGTTGGATTAATATTAGTGGATTTCAACAAACGTGATACTAGACATTTTGCACTTTCAGTGATGATATGGAATGCAAAGATGACCGAAAACTTTTCAGTTGATGAAAGGTCTAATGAATGTGCGGACCATGAAATCCTTTCAAAAGATGCGTGTTGACAATCATTGTATGATGCCATGTATTATTTTGCAAAATTGTGGCGAGAGCCCGACAGTTTCTTACCGAAACAATCTTAAGATAGAAAGTTGAATTCTTCAATGGCATGAATAATATATCGTCGCCGAGGTCTAGGAAGTGCTAAGTTTAATCAAAACAAAATTACTGAATTAATACCAACTGATTTTGAAAATCACTGAATAATAATTTAACCGAAATGTTCTACAACACAATAAGTAAAGACTACACTTTTTCTGCTTATGAAAGCATTAGAATATGGCATCGTTTTCGAATCCCATTTTTAGTCTACATGCTCTGAATCGTAATTTATTTGGATCATTGAAAACTAACAGAGAACAGCATTATTACCAATCAAAATTAGACTTACTCTGTTTTGGTGTGTGCACAATATCTCAATGATGCACTTTTCGTCGGTTCCCAAGCCCTGAAAAACAAGGTAGTCGAAATTTTAGAATCAGTCCAATTTTACGATTATTGTTTTTTCAATTAAGTGTGATTCAATCAACATGATTTTAAATGGATAAGTTGCTTTAATATGTACTTAACACGCTCACGCCGGCGCGTACCACCGGTGACTCGCACTGATATGTTCCATCAGACGGCACGTACCACCAGTGGCGCGCACTTAGACGCCTCATCAGGCGGCGCTTAACACCGGTGGCTCGCACTGATATGTTCCATCAGACTGCACGTACCACCAGTGGCGCGCACCTAGACGCCTCATAAGGCGGCGCGTAACACAGGTGGCGCGCACTTAGACGCCTCATCAGGCGGCGCTTAACACCGGTGACTCGCATTGATATGTTCAATCAGACGGCGTGTACCACCGGTGGATCGCACTAAAATATCACATAAGGCGGCGTGTAACACCGGTGGCTCGCACTTAGATGCCTCATCAGGCGGCGCGTACCACCGGTGGCTCGCACTGATATGTTCCATCAGACGGCGTGTACACCGGTGGCTCGTACTTGAATGTTTTGTCAAGCAATGCGTACCACCAACAATTTAGTTCATTTAGTAACTAAAAATAATTTCCATATAATTGAAAATTGAAATAATGGAAATTTAACGTATATTAATTGAAAAGGTAGGATTCATTTTATTTCAACTCAATATTATAAACATAGCTTATATAATAAATTTAATAATATAAACAGCAGCAATGAATATCATTGCGGTAAAATTTCGTTTTCCACTTTAGTTCGGAGCTGCCGATAAAGCAAGTAATCTTTGAGTAACCACCTATGGGAGAGAAACATGAATTGCAGCGGCGACGTGAACGTGTTAAGTTTGTTTGTTTTTATACATATTTACACTAAGTTGCATTAATATTTGTTCTTATAAGCATTCAAGAATCCAATGGACAGCACTAATAACCATCACACATTTTATAGGTTTTCAATTTTCTAAGAATACCACCTGCTAATTTACATACTGATGATTTTTAGTACCAAAAGAGTTGGCAATCAGATGGATTACCTGCACAGCGTCGTAGAGACAGTCAGCGAGAAACACGATCTGAGGTGTCAGGAGAGCCACGCAAAGATCTTCGAAATTGCCCCCAAGTTCGGACTGAATGTCCTCAACTAAATCCTGGGAAAGAAAACACACGTCAAAATTTTCAGATATAATTATGTCCTCAGCTAAATCCTGGAAAAATTTTTAGAATTAATTATGCCCTCAAGTAAATCCTGAGAAAAAAGAAAGAATATTTTAAAATTTTAGAATTACTTATTGTAAAAATTTCACACAAGCAAGCAGTGTGTGTGGATTCGTTAGTGTGTATAATCGATTGGTACGAATAAAGCAAAAAAAAAGCTCATTTTGATTTTGAATACAATTTATGGCTACTAGTTGCTATTTATTTATTATTATTGGAATGATTAGTTGATTTAAATTGCTCTTTTTTTTAAGTGAATGAATGCTATCAATATAATAAATTTAGCAGGTGTCAGTAAAATATTATGATCACCTGCGATCATTTATCGACATTTTCGGGGTCGACTGGGTAATTAGTTACGAGTTATTTTCACCTTTGCACTTATTCTTAGACAAAGCATAAGTAGATGAATGCTCGGGCAATTTTTTTAGAGATAAACTCCATAGTCTAGGATTTTCATCAATTTTTTTATTGCCATTTCCCTCAAATATATCAGTAGCTCATTAAAACAAAAGTTTAATCCCCCAATCAGCCCAACAATCACGCCATCTTGCTTCAGTTAAAGCTAGAACCAATCATAAAGGTTATTTTTGGAGTCCAGACCCTATGGAACTTCGGCATTGAAAGAAGTCAGTCTTAAAGACTTATGTGGCGTCAGAGATGCCCTGGTCCAGAAGGAGGCTCTTCCGGCTGGAGATTGTCCATTGCATTTCGGCCGGTGTGGTTGGTTGGGGCGCATAATTTTTAGTGATTAAACGTCGTGAGAAGATTTAGATTAGATGGCTTGATTCAGATTTTAATTGTTGAGATGATATGAGTGTAGTCTTGTAGTAAGAAAACTGGCAGGATCTTTTCTCTCTGCCTGTACTCTGGCAAAGTGAGGTTTTATGAGATTTTTGGTTTGCTCAAATTAAACTTGTATTACAATATGTTAAATTAGATATTTTATATTAA
>BGPR01002572.1:0-13821 GCA_013235015.1 Araneus ventricosus | reverse complement strand
CTTGTATTACAATATGTTAAATTAGATATTTTATATTAAATAGATTAAGCTCTTCTGGATGGAAGTTGTCCATTGAATTCCGACTGGTGTGGTTGCTTGGGGCGCATAATTTTTAGTGATTAAACGTTGTGAGAAGTTTTAGATTAGATGGCTTGATTCAGATTTTAATTGTTGAGATGACATGAGTGAAGTCTTGTAGTAAGAAAACTGGCAGGATCTTCTCTCTCTGCCTGTGGTATTGCGAAGTGAAGTTTTATGAGAATTTTGGTTTGCTCAAATTAAACTTATATTACAATATGTTAAATTAGAGATAATAAAATTTTAAGCGTTTTTTGCAACATAAAAATAGGTAAATAAATAGACTGGTTATCATTGAAGTTCTATCCAGTTATTTTCATCGACTCTATTCTGAAAGGGGGACAGTGAAGAGCTGAAAGCCATTACTTTTCATGTATGTAAAGGGAGAAGAACAGTAAGGTTTCATTGTTTCCCGCCACGAGGTCAGGTTGCTTTCTCAGCCCTGATACCTCCTTCATTCAAAAGACATGGAGGATCGACAAAATTTTCAATCTCCAACTATGAATTTTACACAACAAACAGGCCACAACAAGGGGAGAAAGAAATGAAGCTTATTATAGTATTTATTTGGAAGCGTAATGGCAATTTAGGAATTTTGAAAATGAAAAGATCTTTTTTTTTGATAATGGCTCTTCGTAGCATGAATAGATCAGAAATAAGTATTGAACTATTGCTTTAAATTTAAAATATTTAACACAGGTATACGTGTATAAGCTATTATATGAAATGTGCTATCCTCTGTGTGAGTTCTTTTAAAAACAGTACAATAAATGGAAAGTGGATTAAATTTCTTAAACGGAATATGAAACTTTTCGCTTTTATACATCGTTTCATTTCATATTGATTTACTTCCCATCGATTTATTTATATTATAATTTTTTCAAACGAAAAGTTTTTGGTGCGAAGGATCAACGTGATAAATAGGTTAACTCATCAAGTAGGACATTTGACACAATTCACTTGAGTAGAGCCTTCGTTCTCGTGTTTTATGGAATTTATTTGGCCGTTATGTCAACATAGCAACCTTATATTCTCAAACAGTTCTAACCAAGTAAATCGAAAATCGCTTTCGCAATTTATTATAATTCGATAGAAAAATGTCAGGGGCAAGAGACTGACTTCCCAAACAAATATATTTTGGAAGTAATTGTCTTCACTTAATTTCAGAATGACAAAATTAATTTAATTTAGACTGATTCTTCAAAATGTTGTTAAGATAGTTATTTATAGCTATATAGTCAGACATACATGTTACTACATGTGGTCGTAAACGAAAAATGCATGAATAAGGCATTCTTTTCAGAGTCGTTGGTTGAAAGAAGTGCGTGAGCTACCCTTGCGTGGGAAACGCTCATAGAAACATTCAGGTATGCGTTTTGCTGAAATAGGTAAACACCAAAAAAATAGTTCGTGTTCTCATAGTTGCTTCGGCCATTTACGAAATTTAATGTTAAAACGAAATTTAATATGATAATATAGTTTAACTCTGTACAGGATTATGCGCGGTATTAATATCTGGGTAGAACTAGATAACTGTGTCTGTAACAGTAAGGTGACCAACTTTTTTACAATAGAAAGGAAGGCACAAATAAATTGAAGAAAAAAAATCGTAAATAAAAGAAACATTTTGTTCATTGTAACAAATAAAACAGAACACACTATAATATGATAAATGCATAATAAAAACATTTGTAACATTTTCGATTGTAATTATGCTTCTATGCCTATTAATTATTATTTAAATGAGTATTTTTTCATCGAATGAATATTTTTTGTTATTGTATCATCTTCAACAATATGGCTGAACAAGAAATATCCTTCATATTGAATTTTACAGCAAGAGCTGCAGGTAGAGTATCAATATTCAATCCTGATTTCTCACATCCCCAAAAATCATTAGCAATTGGAAATAGTCTTTCAACTGCTGCATTCGTTCCAGGGCAGTACAACGAAAACTGAACAAGAATAAATAAATTTTCACATGGAATATGTTCACTTTTGAAATGGCTGAATATTTCCACCCATCTTTTATCAATTTCAACGCGTTTATTTTCCCACTGTATTAATTTTTTTAGAAATTAAATATGTATTCAGTCTTCTAATTTCAAATATTGAAAAGGAGGACATGTAAGAGGACACTTTTCGAGGGAGGACAGAACTTACAAAAGGAGGACTGTCCTCCCTAAAAGAGAACGGTTGGTCACCTTAGCAACAAACACTAAACTAGCACTTAAGTACCTATCTCTCTGCATAAATTGTGTAGAGAATAATAGTCTTGTTATGGAAACAAGCTATGATGTCCATCATAAGGCTGCTGATACTTACTATTCTTGTTTACAAAAGCAAGGTTCAGCTTACAGGAAATTAATAAAACATCAGTTAAAATTTTGTATTTTTATTATGTAGTACGTTATGTTAGTTTTAGAATTTATGTGACAGTATTTTTATTATTGAGGGGCTTTTTAACAGTTTTATTTTCATCTTTATTCATTTATTTATTTATTTTTGTCTCTTTCACTTGATGCTGTCCTAAGTATTAAGGAATTACAATGAATCTTGTTATAGGATCATGAAATGGCTTCCTGTTTTATACAAAGTTAGAACTATAAGCAGTAAAGTAACCTTAATAAATATTAAATGTATAATATAAAGCAGAAAATACATGTCTGTCTGTAGGTCGGTCACAAGAACTCCTCCTAAACGGTGAAGGGTAGCGACATGAAATTTGCACGTGAAATTCTGGGGTAAATTTCTTGGTCAAATATGCCATTTTCAACTTTAAGAATTAATTAATTCTTAAGATAATTTAATTAAATAACGAAGATTAAGTCGTTTTTAAACCTAATTTTTAGACGTTTCTCCAATAACTTCTAAAATATGTATTGCACAAAAATTATTTTTGCACCATCTTAAAGAACAAAAAAGTATCTTTTTAATGATACTATTTTCATTACTATTTTGCGGTACAATTTTTTTTCTCATTGTAATTAACGTTGCAAAATTTATTTTTACTGCAATTTGTAACAATACCTTCTATTCTTATAAAATTAAATTCAAGCCAATTTATTGTTTCAACAAATCTTCCATTCACGTGCATTTGCCACTGTTAAAACCAATATAAGAATATATATATTTTTTTGACATTATTAACTCCAAAGCAGGCTTCTGTTGTTATCGTAGTAATGATGGGGAAGGATAATTGAGTTCCAAAGATTGCTAGACTCGTGCCAAGTGGTTCAAAGTATGGAGACAAAGGAAGAAAGGATTTTAAGTGCTGGCCGAGGGGTCAGACGACACGGGAGAGGACGAACGAAAATGAAGGAAAGATGCCACTATTAGCACAAGATGCCCTGCAATATTCATACAATATCTTTACGATGTTGTGCGGCATTCAGAATATTATAGCGACATCGTGGAGATATCGTAAAATATCTTGTGCCAATAGGGGATATTGCGGATCACTGTTTAATTAAGTTTAATTTTTTACAAGTTTACAGACTTGAAAATATTTCCATCTCGAGCAACGCCGGGTATATCAGCTAGTTATTTATAAAAAATACTATTCAGTTTACTGTCATCCAAAAGATTTTAACCTGAAAAAAACAGGGCAACGCTGGGTACTCTGCTAGTTTACTTATACATACTTTCTTTACTTAGATACTTAGTTTACTTGCCATACTTATATAGACAAATGAAATGTAACAAACTGAAATGTAGTTACAAAAACAATTACGTTTGCGTGGAGGAAGCTCCCAAACAAGATGACTTTGTTTTTAATTTAAAGAATTGATAAAAATTTGGCATTAAAGTCTATAGCGATTTAACGAATTTAGCATTTGTATGATTAACTATCAGAAACAATCGTGAAGATATTGCAGCAAAATTATAGTTTTGTATTGATGTAAATCTAACGGGAATTTATCTTGATATATAAGATTCAAAGCTAAAGTGATGGTGAAATTGATTTTCTTTTTACAATTATTGATTTGTTATAATTGTTTACTACTTTGACTCAATTGAAAAACGCTTTGGTCGCTTACTTACCCTACCGTAAAGGCTCTTGTACTTTCTTTTAATCTCTTGTCTCTGGGAATTCGAATGAGTGACCAAGGCGTCTATGATGGCTCGTTCGTCTGTGCCTGCGATGTACAGTAAAACTTAGAATCACCCGTCTTTGAATAATAGAACACAAAATATCACTTAGCTTATTACAATACCTTAAAATATCTAACTGTTGGAAAAAGGCATCAGTTTAAGAGTTCTGTTTCCATATAAAACATTAAGCAATTATTTAATAGCTACTGTTTTCACTACATTCTTAAAAAATTACTAAGAAAACACTCGAGTTATCACCATGCCTTAAATGAATAGCAATGGTATATCTGAATTCATTAATGGCGGTTGTAATGAAAAATGTTTGAATTAGTATTTTTTTGGGTTCAGATGGATCGCCTAAATTTAGCTGCCTCACAGAGGAGAGATATATTATTTAAACAGCGCTTAAAATTACTTCCATCTAAGGGAACGGATTTAATAAATGTGTTGCAAAATAGTTTGAAGAAACACAGGATTTCAAATTTAAATCCGAATCATTTGCGAATACAGAAATTCTGCAATTATTCCACACATTATCTAAGCTGGTATTGTCCTCATGTTGATATTTTACGCACCATGGCCTTCCACTAAGAAATTTTGAATAATGCATTTTATTATTTCCCAGTGCTACCTATTGTTATTTGTACACACAAGTTGTACGGGTTTTCTTTAATTTCTTAAATAATTTTAATGAGGGGAAAATTATAGCAAAGGAAAGTAATGCTCACTTACTCACCTATACCTTTCATTGCCTTTCGAAGTTTGGCCGCAGCTCTCTCAGCATTGAAGTTTTCGGAGGGAGATATCGTCCCCTGCAAAAATTAGATATTATTAGCATAGGGTGTTTCGTATGTTGAATGTAGCATAGGACGTTTCGTTTGCTGAATGTAGCATGATGTTTCGTATGCTGAATGTAGCATAGGATGTTTCGTATGCTGAATGTAGCATAGGACGTTTCGTATGCTGAATGTAGCATAGGACGTTTCATACACGCTAAATTCAATTGAGCGATTTCTGGACTCCAAAAGGGAGCGAATGTAAAAATTTGCCTTTCCGATCTTTTAGTGCAGAAAAACGCTCCTTAAAACACTTTTATAGTCAAAAACCAGTTTCGGCTGCTTACTCGCTAAGAAACTGATAACGGATTCGGAATTCGTTTGACTATTCCGTTCTTCTTAGGAGCGGTTTTTAATTTCTATTTCCGACGCTAGGGGTATCCGAAAAATCATTGGTTAATAATCATCACGTGACGACTTGGCGCTTTCCTTATCTGTGGGCCGATAAGATTGGCAGACATTTTTTTTTTATTTTAGCCGGCTTTCTTCATGTCGGTGGGAGAATTAAATTAAATCGTATTAAAGAATATTAATATTTGTTATTTACATTAATCAGGGAGATTCACAGGGGATAGGTCCTGCCCTGGTTCGTGATTTTCTGTGTGCGAACGGACTTTTGGACTTGGTCTAGCTGAGGATTTGGAACAAGTGGAATAAGAAACAACAACAACAGATTCACAGTAAGGTGAGTTACATTTTCAAATTCTAAAATTGCTCTTTAATTTCATAGTCGGGAATCTGTCCAGATATTTTTTATATGACTGATATTATATTTATGCACATTCTGCAAAAACTTCGTTAAATAACCTAATTCCATTCTGAACATATCCCTGATATATGTTCCTACTTGAATGCAAATTTGAAAATTCTTGAGACATTAAAAATAATTTAGGGGATATCTTCATCCTGAATACATTATTTATTTCTTTTAATGACACTTTAATTTTAGAAAATTATATATCATTAAAGATTATCCATTAGAAAGTTCAGGAAGAAATTTAATATAATGAAAATTATTTTCATCCACTATCATATTAATCACACTTATTTTTATTTTTAATTTAAGGTGTATGTAAATTTGGTTTCAGCAGTGAATGCATGTTTTCAATGTGTTTTAATGTTTAAGTTGATTGTAGCAGTAATAGATAAAAGAATTTTAAAGTAAAACTTGTGTCCCCCAATTAAAAATAAACTGATAGTGAAATGAAATGTATAGTGTTTATTAATTCTTCATTATTTTAATATTTTGGACATTGTTTAATAATTATAAAGTGTCTACAATTTCCATAAATATATTTTTTATCTATGTGTTTATTTTATTTGGGAGAAAAAATTGCAGAATTTAATTTGCCTGTCCACAAAATGCTTGTGTTTGTCAGACTATTCTAATGACAGTTTAGTTATCTAAATTATATATAATACATATAATAGAATTAATATTATATCTATGTAGATTTACTTTCCATTGATATCAAAATTCTATGTTTTAAAAAGTTTTGTCTCCTATTGATGTACCAGTTACCTAACTGATCAAGTCATTTATAAGCATAAAACTAGTTTTATTATTATTAATTGTGCATTGGGATGAGTGTTTTTAGTTTAATTTTTCCACTATTAGAATATGGGGTTGGAGCAGTAGATTATTTTGGGTACAATTAGCTTTTTCCATTTCTCTCGCATCTTCATACTTCCCTATATGAATGTACTCTACATGCTGAACTCGTTGCTGTAGGGTAAATATCTTTTTATCTTTTAAGAAATTTGATTTTTTAAATTTTTGATTTTAGGTTATGCCTTTTAATCATCGACACCGACATCTGTAAAATACCTGGATATCCTCTTCTGAAATGCCAAAAAATTGTGGCAGATAGATTATCTGAAGTAGATGGTAAGACTGAATAAATAAAATTGTTTTTTTTTTCATTGTAGAATAGTAATGAATTTGCTTTAGAAAGTTACATAATACATAACTTCTTTACTAAATATCATGGTTTTTTCTTAGAAATATAATTGTGTTTATGTGAACTAATTAAAAACTATCATATGTTTAGGAAAATCCATCTATTTAATATAGCTGCAAATGCTTTGCAACTTATACTGAAAAAATTACACACAATTTTTTATGAATAATTTTATTTCTCTCATTCATATAAAGAGTTAACTTTTGCTTTAGTTTAAAATTTTGCATGCCATTGCTTGGTTACTAACTAAAGGATCTTACTGTAACTTTCATATAACAGTTATTTTTAATTACATTTGGAAGGTTACTAATTGAGGTCATACTTCATAGTTTAATTCCTTTGCCTTTGTTTTTGTCTAAGGTTTACAGACAAATTTATTAAAAGCTTTATTTATAGGGAATATTACTGTTTGTAGTGGACTTGAAAATATTTGTTTACACTTTTTTTTTAGAAAATTTAGCAGCATTGCTAATGCTTGCAGAGTTGTTCCCAGTAACTGGCCCAAGAAAGAAAAAGGTACATTTTTGTTATTCTATCTTAATTTTAAGAGATTTTATAGAATTTTAAACACATACACTTCCAGAATAATCAAAATAATTTTCAAACTCAATAATCATTGTTGCATTGAGGCTGTAATTACACGACAGCAAAACATTGCGAGCTGTTCCCCAATGTCTGCTTTCCATTTACTATAGTTGTATGCATCATACAGGTGTACCAAACAAAAGTCACAAGAAAAAGTTTTCTAGAGGTCCCATGATATACTTCAAAACAAAAAGTTAAATATTATATAAAAATTTGCAAATATGTGTGCGAAACAAATGGATGTGTGTCTCATCTTAAAAATGACCACTATCAATAGAATGGTGTGGGGAGTATGTGTCAAGACCTAATTCCATAATTTGTTCAAAAAGTTTATTCAAAACCCTTTTTTACTGTTCTGTATGTAAGAATAATTAAACCATTAGTTTGTAAAAGACATTTACAGAACATTTTTAACTAAATGTTTATATGGAAACCAGTGGCGGGGGATGCAGGTATAAAAAGTTTTGTATCGTCGTGACGAATGTCAAATCTTATGGCTTATGTAAACCAAAACACTAACTTTACAGACTTTACTCACCTAACAATAAGAATCTTAAAGAACACGACAATACTTTCGATAATTTAACAAAAAACACAATGAAATAAACTAGAAAAAACATTCTTTGACCATGTCAATGCTGCAAATAGAGTGGAATGACGACAAAAGTGAGAACTTTGAAGCCTGTCAAAAACCATTAAGAAATGTTTTAACTTTCTTTAAAGGGAGATTAAAAAAAACAGCTGTAGTGATTTTAGATAAAATAAAGAATTCTGGTCTAGCTCTGAGGGGGGGGGACCTGCAGCCCGATAGCCACCCCCCTGGATTTGCCACTGATGGAGACAAAAACCAATTGTTTAAAAAAAATCTGTGTGAGCTATGTCTTTCACTATGTTGCAGAAAAATTTTCTCTAATTAAATAATTTATTTTACAGGTTTCGGGAGATTAAAGGCTTCATTAGGCAATCAAGGAAAACTAAAACCATTTTATTTGTGATATATGTTTACTAGTCAGGAATGGTTGTATATAAAAACTTATAGGTTTAAAAATGAAATGTTATATTAATTGTAAGTGAGAATTTTATGTGATATTTTTATATAAAAACAAATAATGAGCTTTTATTATTGGAAAATTTGTTTTTGCATGATTATAACAGAAAGAAATTTACACAGGAAATGGCTATCTTTTATAATATATTTGATTACCAAGAGAGATTTTTTTGGGCGGGGGGTTACTTTTATGTGTTTATTTGTGATTTTAGAAGTCAGTTTTTTATGTGTGCAATGTATTTCAATAAATTTAGACACTTTGTTAATTTTAAGTATAAAATTTACAGATAAATATGTGTAATATTTTTAAGAATGTCAAAAATTTTGCTTGGGGTGTGTAATCAAGAGTTTTAAGTAACATCTTTTTTACTTATTTATGTTTTACCTTTATTTAAAACTGCCTTTACACCAATAACATTTATACACTCTAGTTGGTTACATTTTGCTTCCATGTAAATATAGTATAATTTTAAATTTAAAATTGTAACACATTTAAGTATATTCTTTCTCTTCAAATTTATTTTAAGCTTTTAACCCATGTGCAGTTCTGATTTCTCAATTGGGTACTCATTATAATAAGTTTTTATTCTGTAATTTATCATCAGTTTGATTCTTTTTCAGTAAGCTTTTTTCAGATTTTTCATCTTGGTTGTTATTGTAGGAAGTGTAATACTTGGTTGTACTACAGTGAATTTATGTAAAAATGTATTTTTATGTTGTAATAAAAGTATAAAAATACTGTGTTGCTGTTATTTGTTACTTGAGTTATTATCTATAAATTAGTATCTTATGTGCAGTATTATTTGTAATAATAAATGGAATAAAAAAACTTATATTCATTTATAAAAGCATAAGTTTTTGATTAGAGCAATTAATTTCTTATGAATTGTTAAAGAATAAAGATTTGAAGTAATATTTTGGCAGTTTCTCTTGTTTAAATATTTGCAAAAATATATATTATTAGGTACATATAATTATTCTATTTTTATATTTATGCTCCAACATCTTATTCTGGTACTCGTGCAAAGAGCACTAATTAGTTATTGAAGTTTTGAGCAAAGATCATTATAACCTTTACTGTTAATATAACTTAATTTGTGTTGCAAAGAGTAGTTTTAATGTTTTTTAGAATTCTTATGCAGTTTTAGAAACAAAGTATTTTGTTAAAATTCCCAGTATTCTTTTACATATAAGAAATGTAATATACTGTTTCAATAGATTTTTTAGGATATTCATTCCATTTTTTAAAAATTAAATTTCATAAAAATATTTTTTTTCACTTTATATAACTGGTAAAAGTGTTTTTAATAATGTATATTGTACACATACAGTGATTCTGAGTTGGGAGAAAGCCAGGAAACTAATATAATTAAGCCTTAAATCGGGGAAATTTTTTCACAGTTTCTGTAGCCACCTCCCCTGTATTATATTTTTTAGGCTGACTCAGTCTGTCAAGACTTTATTAGTCAGTGCAAACTCAAAAGCCTTATAATTAATATTTTCTAAAAATTATAATTTGTAAAAGAATAAGTAAAATTCATGCAAATAACTGGTGTGCTTTAGATGTTCTTAAAGGATAAATGGAAAATAAAGCTGCAATATTAGAGAATATGGTGAAAAATATGTATTTATATAGAGAAATGCAGATTTAGATAATGCAGTTAAATCTTCAAAAAAAAAAGCAGATATTGGTCAAGTTTAATGATTTTGTGAAAATTGCTAAATAACTGCAAATTGAATTGAAGACAAAATACAAATTCTTAAATCTACAAGATATTTAAAGAAAAAATAAAAAGAATTTTTTTGCATATTTTATTAAATTGAATTGAAGAAAAAATGCAGTTTTTTTCTGTATTCAAAAAATCTGCAGAATATTTAGAGGAAAATATAATAAGAAATTTTTTTGCACATTACATTGAAGAAAAAATACAGTTTTTTTGCTGTCTTACAAAAATCTGCAGAATATTTAGAGAGAAATATAATAAAAAAAATTTATGCTGATTAAATTGAAGAAAAAATGCAGATTTCTTCTGCCTTCAAAAAATCTGCAGAAATCTTTAAGAAAACCTCAAAAAAAAATTCTGCAGATTTTTTTTGCTGGGTTATTAAAAAATTATTTATTATAAACCGTGCTATATAGTTTACAATTGTTTCCATTATAGAAATCTGTTGTACTGTGCAGAATAATGCAGGTATTAAAAGAAGCACCCTCCAATTGTTTCTTACTAGTTTTTAAAATAGAAGAAGTGATGAAACTAGGGTAAAAGACCGTTTATATTGGTTAAAAAGATTTACAAGGATAAAATAATAAGCGGCATTTTACTACCTCAAGGGGCATATTTATTCATAATGCTCTTTATAAGGTACTAAATCACTGGTCTCAATATTGCTTTAAAAAATGTTATCTTTTAAGCGTCCAGAAATGTTGAATAATTAATTAATCAATATTAAAAGCATTTAAAAAAAAGCGTTTTTTTTTTAAAACCCTCTGAATAAGTTTACAAACTGATCAAAAAGGAGCGAAATCAATAAAAACATTTCCAGAAAAGAGCATTTTTCTTTTCAACGCTCTAAATAAAGTTACAAATTAATCAGAAAGGATCGAAATGAGTAATGAAAACACTTCCAAAAAAGAGCGTTTTTCTCAAACAAAAAACGTTTTACTCCTTTAACATTAAAATTAACGCAACGAAAGCAATTGCTTAAAATATTGCCCAGTGGACATTTCTTTTTAAATTTACCCTTTAATAAAATAAATCCATGGAAAGCGAGGAAATCTCATAAAGCCGCGAAATTCGCACGCAATATGTTTAGCTCCGCGGAAGATGTTGAAAACATCCGAAGGACAAGATGCACTCAACGATGAAGGGCGAAAACAGGCTCCACTCGGGCAATTTCCTACCGTTGATTAAGCGCATATTCTGAGATGTAGCATGGACGTTGTCGTTTGCTGAATGTAGATTTTTGTTATGCTATGCATAGCGAATGTTAATAGTCAAGTAGGAGTTCTCGAATGTGAATGCAGTCATAGGACGTTTCTGTATATACAACGCTTGATGGAATGTAATCTGCTCGTTTTGTGAATGTAGCATGATGTTCATGCTTTGAAATGGGTACATAGGACGTTTGTAAGTGTTGAATTAGCGCATCGTGACGTTTTTATGATGAATGTAGCAAGGACGTTTGCGATGATGAATGGCAGGACGTTCTTTGCATGATGATGAATGTAGCACAGGACTCGACATGCTGGAATGTAGAACCAGATGTTTCTGCGCCGAATGTAGCACTAGGCAATGTTCGTATGCTCGGAATGAATAATGTGCTGATCAGCTAAGGAGGCAACAATTTCAGATAAAGCAATTAGTTATGTTCCTCTAAACGAAATAAGAAATGAAGGAAATAAAATTAATAAGGAACTGGAAAAATCGTTGAGATGAGATCCAAATAAGGCACTGATGGACCAAAAACCTTAATAGATAACGTTAACTGAGTAGGATTATATGGTGATTTCTACATAAATCAAATTTTGAGGAATGGAGTTTTGAAAAATCTAGTTCGAAAAGAACTCCGCTATGTTTATGACAAGATCACGATGTCTCACTTCATACATTGAAGAGTGTGAAATTCGGATTCATAGAAGTAATTCACTTATGTGGTACAACGAATGAAGCAAAAACGACTTGATAATATGAATGTTCGTGTTCGACCTGCAAATGACTATCTACAGAACTGATAAGGAATTAGATTTACATCGTCCAATTCCCGTCTCAATAGTGGTAGGAAACAAGAAGTGTTCAACCAGTTCAAAGATGTACGCAGATTACACTCACAGGGCCTAAAACCACATGGGCCAGGAATATCCTGATGTATACAGGCTGCTTCGTAGATGAGTGTATATAAAACGTCATGGAAGTGCAGAGCATGTTTCAACAATTCAATCAATGATGGTTTTCTATTATGCTTATACATGCTGCCGGACAAGCACTTCGGCCGTTCCCGCACAGTAGAAAAAATCAAGGGCAAAATTGTCAGAACAAAATGAGAAAAAAAAATGCAAACAAGTTTCTGAAGTAATTGGAAAGGTTTCTGAAAAATCTAAAAAACAATAAACTATCTCGTATTTTATGAACTAATGATCACAAACTTTTCAGAGGCACCGTGCCAGTAAGCGTCTATATACGTATATAAAGGCATTCGGATTGTGCTCTAAAATTGCAGCATTACTAGAATATTTTACTACTCTTCCAAATACATTGTTGTACTGGCCGAACGTATTTTTACTAAACTAGAAATCAAGTCTAATTTTAAACAAATTATCAAACAGATTGTCAGACCTGGCTATATAGAATTAGTATGAACTGAGTAGAGTCTAGAATGATTCTATTAAGAGAATTCTCTTATTTAAAGTTCGTAAAAAAATTTCGTTTGAATTATACTCCCTGTTTAACTGTTTTTTAAATGAAGTATTTTGGTGAAAGTTATAGTATTTAAAGCTGTCAATGTACTAGATACACACTGTTTTTTTTGAGTTACTCATAAGTAAGACAAAAGGTCAATCTTTTTTCAGAATTCTTATTGTTATTCCATAGGACTAATTTTTCACTTGCAACGGAGCGGTTCAAAAAGGTTAAATCCACTGACATAATACCTGAGGTACTTGCACATATGTGGGAGACCAACGCAAAGCAGAAGAAGTATGACAAATTTTAAATTATGTTGTATTTGATGTATGAAAATTAATTAGGGTAAGGCTAGAAACAAGTGTTTTAGAATATATATATTTTATAAAAATTAGTTAAAACGTATGAAATATAAAATTGTACATACTAAAAATTGACACAGATTATTTAGATGACGATGAGCTTGTAAAATTAAATAAACTAGGTTTGAAGACTGAAGATTTTGTTCATTTTCATATTTCTGCGTAAAATTTCTTTTGCTAAGTGATAATTTTAATTCTTGCCTTGAACCTAATACATTTTTAATTACAGTCTATTGTTGCAAATTGCAGCCATTTTTAGACAGAAGGACCTTCCGTCAGGCACTCAAACCGTATGTAATCATTGACCTCTCAATGTTCTGATGGCAGTTCAATATCCTCATTGATGGTACTCAACTTCCAAATCATTGCGTGCCTCTGAATTGATTAGAAATTGTTAATTAATTTTTATCCAGAATAATCCTAACGATAATACGTGTAACCGGAACGAAGCATGAA